>JARHVA010000530.1:4055000-4220000 GCA_037957365.1 Torreya grandis
TTGTTTTGAGTGGTTTTATAAGTTTTCAATGAAAGGATGCATTTGCCATATAATGATAACAATATAGAACTATTTTGAAATGAAATATCAACAAACTAATGAACTGAAAACATATATCAGAGATCTGATTTCACTCAGAACAGCAAGATATTTTACTTCAAATTAAAGATTTGAAATGATTACATCAATCAATTGTTGCACCAACATACCCGATTGAGTTCTCCACACATGGGTACAATTTAGATGTCAAATAGAGATGTCTAGAGGTCTGAATTAAGGCCCAGATCTGATTGTACCTTGCTGTTGTAAAGTTCTGAGTTGCTGATATGAATTTCTGAGTGTATACAATGATGAATCACGCCAAATTCCACCTCCAAAATGAAGCGATGGATTCCCAAGGAAGCTGCCTAGACTTGGATGATAACAAATGTCAAAAGAAGATGCAATTGCCTTTACCACCAACCTGAAAATGTCTGCAGCAGTCTGATACAAACCCTAGGTGACTGAAATACACCTTCCATGCCTCCAAACTCCTCAAAAATGACGACTTGCCCTATGATGGAGCGATGAGTTCCTTGATGGAGAATAATGCATCACAATGCCGAATATTGCCTTCAAACCCCCCGATCTGCAGACTGATATGAATTTGCTGATATCTGATATAAAAAATTGAATGCAAATACATGAAATCTATCACCAAAAATCCCTCAAAGTATGGCGCTCCAACTCCAAACCCTAGCCATACATGTTATGACAAAAATATGCCAAAATAACCTTCAGATCTGAATCATGAAGTCCTCACCTTGCCATTATATGCGCCCAGATTTGCCAAATAAACCCTTATGATATGAATTGTTATCCAAACCCTAGCAGTCATAAACCTTTAGAAAATGATATGCCTCCAATGTCATGCAAATACCTGCAAATATGTCCAATGGTAAACCCCGTATGGATTCACCTCTCAAAGTGGAGTGGGTTTTCGTCCAAACCACTAACTTTCTAAGGGTTTTCGCCCTCAGAAAATAGGCTGAAACAAAGTTGCAGATCAAAGAGAATCTTCAATATCAAATGACAAATTCACAATGATGGAAAATGACCTCCAAATGCTCTTTTATAATCCACAAGTTGGGTGCCCAAAATTGCCATAATTTATTTTGCTTTCATGTCCACGTCCATCATAAAATAATATTTTATTTTAATTTTGCCATCTCCAAGTGGGACGTCCAAGTCAAGGAATAAAATAATATTTTATTTTTCACTTTTCCAAGTGGGATGCCACCCTTGGCATTAAAATATTATTTATATATTTGTCGTTTTATTTTATTTTATTTTCTCTTTATTTTTCCCACTTTCCATACTCCAAGTGGGTTGCTCCTCTTCAAGGCAAATTATTTAATTAAATTTGACTTCACCATAATTACCAAAAAATTACTCCAAGTCATAATCCAACTTCGTTTTGCCAATGGAAAAATAGTTATTTTCTAATTTTCCAAATATCTAGGTCATCTAGGTCATTTTGCAACAATGGCTCAAAAAGGGGACATTACATAAACCCATCTCATAACAAGGCCCTTCTACAATTAAATTGTTTCAACTATAATTATGGGCTTAGTATCTTTCATATGAATTAATATTATTGTTAGAAATCACCTCCCTTTTTAACATATAACAGTCATTGAGACATGAGATTGTAATAGAATATTAGTATGCAATGAAACCCTACCTAAAAGTATTGTGTGTCTGCTACGTTGTAGGGAAACGTCCCACCTCACCCCCTTCCCCCCACGCCCCCCTCACCCTCCTTACCCCCACAGCCTTGGAAACTTTTCCAGCATGGAAACTCTCTGGAAACACCTGGGCAATTGCCATAAACATCTGAAAACTTTCAAGACATTTTTCGTCACATACCCAAGCATTTCCAAGACGTTTCAAGGGGAAAAACAGTTGACCAAGTTAGTAAAAAAAACAGCTAAAATATTTAAAAGCCCCTAATCTTCTAGAATACACTATCTAAAACCTATATAAACACACTCAATGCAAAGAAAAAACACACTCTCTCATGATTACTGTTTTTAACAAAAGCGAGGAATGTAGGAGGCAGCCATTGCAAGGGGGAGGAGTTTAGAGGCAGCCATTGCAACTAGGAGTTTGGAGGTAACCATTGCAAGGAGTGGAGCTAGTGGGAGTGGTATTCATGATTTTGAGGACAATATAGATGACTTATTCTAGATTTGAATGTACTTTTTGTTTTCGAAGTTTGAATGAATGCCATATTTATAATTTTTAAGCATTTTATCTTGTATGGACTAAAAATGAGTACTATGCACTGTTTTAATATGTATAAATATATTATATATTTATATTTTTTATAGTATACTGTTTGGACGTTTCCAAACCAAGGGTTTTTGAAAACCTGCATTTTCACGTTTCGTACCCATTTTTGTTTCCGTTTCCTAGCAACATAGTGTGTATAAAATTGTCGAGTCCATCAAGAACAGCTCCAAATGGTGATGAGCAAGATGACAATTACAAAGCCCAAAAAATAACCCCTATCACTAGGATCATTTCATGTTCCTTACCATTCCACCATAAGGAGTTGGGCTCACTAACCCGTATGACTAGCATCGCTTCACGTTCATCACCATTCTTCATTGGGAGTCGGGATGACTAATATGTGGCTTAACACAGTGTCATGTCTCCTCCATAAGTAAAATTTAATAAAATAAATCCCCAGCATACCCATAACAGCACCCTTGGAACTCTAGAAATAAAACAGGGGGAAGCTATAATATTTCTTAACAATCACTCTTAAGGGTCAATTTTTGGGCCTAGATATATATGTACAAAAAAGGGTATATATCTCAAGTTTAAAGGGTATATCTCTCAAGTTTAAACTCAATCATAGACATTGTAAGTGTACTGACAATTAAAAACATATGCATAAATATCAATTCCGACTTATTGAGAGCCTCAAGGTGTGAAGAACTAAGCTAATATTCTCCCAACTACAAATTCATCTTTATTGCAAAGTCAGTGTATGCTCCAAAAGTTTTGTAAAATTTTCATTGATAATCGAGTTTGTTTATTCCAAGTTAAATAAAGATTGAGGTCTGTTATTTTTTAGTATGGTTTGACAGGAAGCATGGATAAAGGGAAAAGAGGTGTTGGCTCTTCCACCCCATGTAGAAAGTCTGAATGCTTTTCCCAAAATGCTTGCATGCAAGGATTGAAGGGAGGTGGTAGGACTAAGAGTGGAGATGTTGGCCCAAATCTGGAAAATCTCATGAAAGAATTTAATACTCCCCTCTTCCATCTCATCCATCATGATGTGGTTAGGTGCTGGTTAATGGAGTTTATAAAAATTAGTCAAGAAATGAATGAGGGGGATATAGTCATGGTTCAAGAACTGGAGCAAAAGATGATGAAGGACCCAGGCTCTATTAATGGCAGAGGGTACTCCTTTGATGTGATGCATGATATAGCTTCAATTACAATGATTGGAATTGTTGGGACCTCTTACTAGGTCAATCAAAATGTTGTGGGAGCTGATGTAGATAGTAAAATAAACCACAAAAGGACTTGCTTTGGGATGAAAGAGAACTCACTAAGGTAAAGCACCTCCAGACTTGTGTTGATACTTTCGCTTCTGTATTTTCTGGTCCCCTGGCTCCCCCCCTGTTTTTGAAATATCTAATTCTCAAGACGGGGAAGCAAGGCCGGTTTACACTATAATAATTGATTAAGAGTATGGAAGGTGATGTGGCCCTGAAATTTTATGTCAAACACCATGGTAAATATAGCTAATTTTCCACTGAGCAGTGGCAACTTTTTTGTATAAAACAACAATAAGTGGACAATGGAACTGTTGTGCCCTAACACACACACCCCATTTTAAAGTTCAAATAGGAACCCACTATTGATTGAATATCCTTATTTGAGGTCTTATGAACCTTGGAAGTTTATGACATTAATTTTGAAAGGTGTAAGCCTAAGGTTATTCCTAATGTCTAAAGCATGTTTCAGGGTCATGAGAAGAACAATCAAAGCTATGAATAAGCAATATTACATGATTTACCTTTTGCCTTTGATTTTCCATTAACTCAAAGCTTGTGTACATGTTGGATTTTTTATTTAAAAGCAAACCGAGCGGACTTGTGTTCTAGTTTATTCTTTGTCTATTTGTGTCTTGAACAGGCTATTCCATGCTTAAGTGTTTCTTAGGACATCCCTAGGCTTATATACTCTTACCACATGACATCATTTCGTTTACCCAAAGCCCAAGTGAAGATCACAAGTCACCCAAGCAAGCGGATTGCCAGGATCTTGCCACATGTTATCATCCCGCTAACCCGGAGGTGACATCAACAAAGTTCCTTGTACTATCATTTTGGGCAAACGGAGCAGCAAGAGTTGTCTACGTGTCATCATCCCACTAATCTGTAGGTAACGTCAACAAAGTTCCTTGTACTATCATTTTGGGCAAGCGGAGCAGCGAGAGCCATCCACGTGTCATCATCCTGCTAACCCGGAGGTGACATCAACAAAGTTCCTTGTACTATCATTTCAGGCAAGCGGATTGTCGGGATCCTGCCACATGTCGCCATCCCGCTAACTTGAGACTAAAAGAATAAGCTACAATAGGCCATAGCTTAATTAAGAGCGAAACAATGATACGCAAACACGTGACCCTCAACCACACAAGCAAATAACAAAGACATGAATGCCAAGCCTAAAAGCACGAAAAGGGGACATTTGTGATATTATGCTGACAAGGCACCTGAGAGCAAGTAAAAGAAGCCACATGGCAATGAAGTCCACATAAATTGGCATTTCAAAAGCAAAATTCAAAAAGGAAGGTAGGCAAGGAATGGAGCGAAAGTCGTTATTGCCATTAATTCGCATAAATTGGCAACTTAATGCACATTCAATTCTCAAAGCTAGCAAATCTAAAGCCATATAATTTGAGTTGCCATACTCGATTTGATCACATTGCCTCCTAGATACTAAGTGCAAAATGCGAATTCGAAGCTCTATTGCGACCAAGTGATTTCAAACTATTCAGAGAATAGGCATATCCGTACCTAGGTTTCAATGGCCTCATTTCGCATTCCTTTGGCATATTCAATTACTGGGCCAACTGAGTATATAGACACAATGTTTGATTCGACAACTCTGAACCATGATTTCAAACACTAAGCCATTTGGGATGAGGTTGATGTTGTGGAGCCATACAAGGCGGAAAACTAGCTTTTGATTTTCACACAAATATATGGGGACCACCTTGTGGCAATAAAAGCAGTTGGCCTACACAATGCTGCAGCCAAGCCAGAGGTAATGCCATGCATTGACCTACTCTTTGATTTTTTTGTAAATGAAAAAATTTATGGAAAATACTACATTTTTGACTTAGCAATACTCATGTATCATACATAAGCAAAAATGCATTCAAAAGGTACTACAGGCTTCCTCTTCCAGAGATGACCTATAGGCAGGACATGGTCAATTCATCGCTCCTTGCAAACAACATCCATAACAAATTGCAAGAATGGGCAGGCAACGCAAGCAACTTTTTGATTCAAGGCCCTACTTTTGTTGTTCCCATAGCCACCTTTTGACCAAGGGTAAGGATTGTCATGGTTTTATTAAACAGAATATATGGCCTCCCAAACATTTCTTATTTCAATGAGGTATGGGTCTCGTTGCTGGATATCATCTTGATTTCGAACAAAATTGTTTCCTTGGGGGAGATTATCAACTCCAATTTGATTCAACAAATCAGCAATCCAGGGGGCTTACTAGATGGCAACTTCTACATGATATCTTATTTGGTAGATGTTGCGATTGCAACAGTGCATTCAACTTATGAGGAACCCTGACAACCATCTATAGAATATCCAAAGAACAAGATTTGTCATGAGTTCAACATCCTCCATGTTCATAGGTTTAGGAAGAAAATAAAAAGGTTGATGGAGACCTTTTATCCTATGGTGTACTAGGGTATATATGGGAAGAACATGCCTAGATTATTAGATTTCATAAAGAAAACTATTCAGAAAATGGGTGATTACTGGTTTTATATTGAGTGCACCATAATCAAGATAGAGGGTACCAAGGCACACTCTCTGTACTTACCACGAATCATTCCCGACAAATTAGTTGAGCAAGAAATTGTTGCTCAATTGGCTGACAGTGTTGATGTCGAGTTGCAGGGGGCTAAGCAAGCAGTTGTTCACCCAACCCTTCTTAGCATTGGCCAAATATAGTATACAAGATGCGAACACTTCCAGTCTATGGGGAAAATTAGGGTGCATTATGGATTGAAATGGGCACTATTTAGACATTGGGACCCTAGGAAGAACGTTAGGGGACATATAAAGGAATATGAGAAGTAATAATCAATTATGGGCATCAATCCTACAATCATGATTTTGTATTCATGAATACTGAGGACAATACTGAAGTGGCTACAAGGATGCACAGAGTAAATATGTCAATAATTGTAGCCCAACGAATCCAATATGATCCTCCTATAATTGAGGAGGATGCCAAGAGGATCGAAAGAGAACAATGGGTTTCTACACCTATTCATGGACCCCCTCCTCAGGCAGAACTAGATATGCATGAACAAGTTGGTCCATCTGGGGAAGCAGATGTTGAAGACAGAGTTGGGACTAACCTGAGCTCCCTTGCACATTCAGTTGCTTCTCCCCCTCAACATACAACTAGCATAGAGGAGAAATTTGCAAGTCCTAGTGGAGTAGCTAGGTTATTCTCTGTGTTACCTCTGCCTCAACTAACCACAGTCCAACCAATAAGTCTTCTTGCTTTCCTCTCTTAGGTTTCTATTGTTTCTCCTCCTAGGTCACTACCTATTGTAACAACACCATCAATGGTAGTGCCCCAATCTCCTGGGCGACCATCTTCACCTCCCTTAATTCCCCCAGTGGTCATTGCCATTCCCACTTCACTACCAATTGCTACAACTATAATCCCTTCATCTCCCACTCCACTTTCTACAGGGCCAGCCCCCATTATTGCTAAGCCCCCAATTACCTATAAGAGAAAGCCCAAGACTCCTCCAATCTCACCCCAAAAGGTGGAAGTAGAGGAAAAACCTGCATAAGTTTCAGGAGGAGATAAAAGAAGGGGTCGACGGAGATCAAACCCTGTTGAAATATATGATAGTGAAGAAGAAGATAAATGATGGGCAACTGAAGAAGAATGGGTGTCTAAAACAAACACTAAGGAAACATCATTTAAGGAAACAACAGAGGAAGATGAAGAAGATGAGTGGATGACCGAAGAAGATACTCAATCCAGAGCGACTGAGATTGTAGAGGAATCTGAGGAAGGTTATTAGGGAAGGGTTAGCTCAGTGGCCATTGAGTTATTGTCAGACAAAGAAGAAGATATGGAAGGTGAGGTAGAGTAAAAAATGCAAGCCTTAAAATAGGGGCCATCATCAGCCTCACCCTCATGCTCTCCATCTCAAGCTACCAGGGTGAAAACTGTAGCAACAAGCTCCCCAACTATCTCCTCCCAAAGTTTAAGTACACAACTTCCACATTCTTTGAAAACTTCAATTGTTGCTACTACAATAGATGTAACAGGAACTATTGGTTCTTTGTGTTCTTTAAGCCCTACAAATAAGCCCCAGGCAATCACAATGTCAATTTTGCCAACCACATTTTAGTTTGCTGTGGTTTGGCTTTTCCTCCACCTAGCCAACCTACTATTAGTCCTCTTAATACGGCGATTACCACTGGGGTTTCTTACACATCTATCACTAGTTACATGCAAAATTTGCTTAGCACCTCAATGAGACACTCAATTCTTTAGTGGAACTAGTCCCCAGTCCCTTGGGACATCAAAGAAAGTACATTTTGAAAGTCTAGTATCCACCTCCATTTTTGCAAAACAGGCCACACCCCCAGGTTATCTACACAGTTGGGAATGCCTATTGGCCAGGCTGCCCAAACAAATTCCCCTATAATTTTGGTGCATAAGTCAGTTGGGAAAACCAATTATATCATTGACATCCCAGCACAAAAGAAAGTTACTGGATGAAGGCTATACCTCCTTTCCCTCAATTGGGGACATCTCCTACAACAAAGCACCCTCTAGGACAATCTCCTTCTACTCTTGCAGTCACAGAGCAAGCTGAGCAACAAATTGAATTTAATGTCCCCTCATGGATTCAACAACTGGAACAAGAGGAAGCAGACAGACAAGACCTAGTGATTGTTGATCAACCAACAATCAAGTTCTATTTTGAAAGACAAACCAATACCTTAAGGAAGGTCAAGAGGTAGACTGTGGTTGCAGAGGGAGAATAGGTCGAGTTGGAACAGAGAAAAGAGATATATTTTCTCTGACAAAAAGAAGAAAAACAAATCCTTCGGACCTGGATCGATACAGGGAAGATCCCTACAATTTTGTAGATGCTATTGTGGGTGTAATAAACTAGATGTTCAAGAGCTATGACTAGTCTGTACAGAGGTCATAAGAGAGGAACACTATTCAAGCTCTAAAAGAGATTATAGATAATGAATAGGGTGCAGCTAAAAAGTTGTATGACACTATTCAATTAATAATGTCTACAAAGGCTACATCCCAATCTAAGTGGGGGGATACACTTCAATTATTCAATAAAATGAAGGATATGGATGGTAAGCTCCACTTCCTCAGCCAAGCAACAAGGAACAGGGCATATGCCCATTTGAACCTAATAACAACACTAGACTCTGCATGGGCCTAGAATTACATGGCCATTAAGAGGGATAGCTTACTTGACTGGCATCGAGAGATGTGGACTTTAGTACAACAATTTACAAGTCAAGAGAGAGAGGCTAACTCCATTTTGAAAGATATGAGGGTCACCCAGGTAAGCACTCATCTTGGGCAATTAGTTCCTAATCCTGTTTTTGAGAACCTCCTCCAATCTGCAATTGACAGCTTCCGAGCATAAATTGAGGGAACAATTTACAGAACGAACAAAGAAATCATGCGACTAGTGAATTTTGCCAGAGACAAAATTATAGGGACAAATACACTTCATGTGGATGTTAAAATTGCATTGACCACGCACAGGAAGTTGATGGACAACATTCCACAGTTGTTCAAAAGGTCTTTGCGGGATTTTGAAACTATTGATATTGACTTTCAGGCTAGTCATGTCTTGTATTTACAAATGGATGCGGCAAAGCAGTCAACTTCAACAGTAAGGGTACCACCAGCACCCCCCCAAGGCACTCAACTTCAATCTCCGAAGTATACACTGGTGCAAACACAAACATAGCCAACATATGTGCCACTTCCCACATTCGCTGTTACAACTACATTGATGGCAACTTTTGTTATAACTCTCCTACAACAATGCACCCTCTAGGACAATCTCTTTCTTCTACTCCTGCAATCACAGAGCAAGTCGAGCAACAAGTTGCATTGAATGTTCCCTCATGGATTCAATAGTTGGAACAAGAGGAAGCAGACAAACAGGACCTAGTGATTGCTGATCAACCAACAATCAAGTTCTATTTTTAAAGACAAACCAATACCTTAAGGAAGATCAAGAGGAAGACTCTGGTTGCAGAGGTAGAATAGGTCGAGTTGGAACAGAGAAAAGAGATATTTTCTCTAACAAAAAGAAGAAAAACAAATCCTTCAGACCTGGATCGATACAGGGAGGATCCCTATTGTTTTGTAGATGCTACTGAGGGTGTAATAAAATAGATGTTCAAGAGCTATGACCAGTCTGTATAGAGGTCACAAGAGAGGAGCACTATTCAAGCTCTGAAAGAGATTATAGATAATGTACAGGGTGCAACTAAAAAGTTGTATGACACTATTCAATTAATAAGGTCTGCAAAGGTTACATCCCAACCTAAGTGGGGGGATACACTTCAATTATTCAATAAAATAAAGGATATGGATGGTAAACTCCACTTCCTTAGCCAAGCAATAGGGAATAGGGTATATGCCCATTTGAACTTAGTAACAACCCCAGACGCTGCATGGACCCAAAATTATGTGGCCATTAAGAGGGATAGCTTATTTGACTGGCATCGAGAGATGCGGGCTTTAGTGCAACAATTTACAAGTCAAGAGAGGTTGTCTCCATTTTGAAAGATATGAGGGTCACCAAGGTAAGCACTCATCTTGGGCAATTAGTTCATGTTGACAATTTTGCCCCACAAGTCAAAATTTGTCACCCCTACCATTCGGAACTCTGCATATCGTGCCAATTTGTCTTGTGAATCAGTTTTGGTCCTGAATAACCTGAAGGACATCCTCAAAAGAAAATGTCATTTGTTCAAAAATCCGAATGTTCACTTGGAAAATTTTGAAGGACACTTGGCAAGAATCCCGAAGGGTATGTGCCCTTCGGGAAGGTTCACTTCATGAATTTCAAAACGCTTTTCAATTTTGCCGAAGGGTCATGTCATTAATTCTAAAGGGTCCTTTACAAGTTTCCCGAAGGGTTCTTTCCCTTCGGGAAGGTTCTTCACAAAAAACCCAAAGGGCAATTGACAAATTCCGAGGGATTTTCTTCCGGCTGAAAGGTCCATTGCAGAATTTCGAAGGGTTCATTTCCTTCAGAAAAGGGCATTTTCAAAGATAAAGTGGACCATTTCATTTTGCCGAAGGGTTAATTCCATGGAAAAGTGGACCGTTTCAATTTATCCGAAGGGCAGGTGGACAATACATTTTTTTCCAAAGGGTTCAATACAATTTTGCTGAAAGGATCTTTTTCTCGTCAAAGGACGTTTCGAAAATCCGAAGGGCAAGTAAACAAAAATCCTGAAAGGACGTTTCAAAAATCTCGAAGGGCAGTTTTCCATTTGTTGAAGGGTTCATTTATTTTTCCGAGGGGTTGATTACAAAAGTTCCGAAGGGTTATTTTCTTTGGAAAAAGACAATTGACAAAAATCCGAAGTGGCCATTTGTGAAACCCGAAGGGTATCTACCCTTCAGGGAAGTTCAAAACAAAAAATTCGAAGGGTTATTAGCCCTTCGGAAAAGGACTTTACAGAAAACCTGAGGGGACACTTTGAAATCCCTAAGGGCTATTTCGAAAAAGGAAAGGATTCCTTCGGACTTTTTGTCTGAAGGAAATGCAAACAGGAAATAATTTAGATATTTTGTTCAAGAAAAAATTCCGAAAGACAATTCCTTCGAACTTTTTGTTCGAAGGAATGGTTCAAGGAAAACCCAGGATCAAACAAAAGAAATAAATAAACAAGGGACAAATAACCGCAGACAATTTGTCGGAAGACTAAAAGTCCGCGGAAATAAACAAACCCAGAGGCAAAAGGAAGAGCCCAAACAAAGTGTCCGCAGGAAATACATAGAAACGAAGAACCAGAAAATGCAAGAGATTTCAACAGCCAATATAAACAGATTAACACAGTCTATAGCATGCAAAGTGGCCCAAAACAAGATTAAACACGTCCAAGATGTGCAATCGTTTCAAACACGACTCTTTCAGTTCAAAAAATGGAGACTCGTTTGCATGGACTCAAGGAGTTTAATGTTGGAGAGCTCAACACAAAATTTCATGCATGCACTCTCGTTAATCCGAGCCTTTCAAACGTTTCCAGCAGTTCAAGCGGAGTTCTAAATTCGGATGTGGCGTAGCTTTTTCATGCAAGTGGAGTTGATTGTTCTTAATTTATAGAGTCGACTGGTTATCAAGTGCCACATCTACTCATGCTTTCCACACAATAGAGGACATTCTCACGTTCCAACTAAGCTTCAAATCGGTTCAAGCTTCAATTAAAGCATCCAAGATTGGCGTAGATTTCATGTATGAGGCAGATTAGTCCAAGCTTGAGCCCATCGTCCATTTTCAACGCCAAAGGGTTTTTCATGCAAGACAAAAAACAAGAAGATATTCTTAGAAGGCTTTGTTATCTTGGCATAACGGAAATTAGACTTGGTTAATGTAAGAGTTGACCTCCTTTTCTATTTTCAGCGCCAACCTCTTGGCTGTTATATGTTTTCTATATAAGTTGATTTTTCAGCCTTGAATTGGGTCCCTCTTTTGGCAAGATCGAATTCTGCCAAAGACTGAGTTTGTAACCTTTTTTCAAATTAATAGGACTGTTTTTATTTCTCAAAATGTTGGTATAGTGTATTCATGTTAGTGATTTGTATAAGTGATATAATTTCTCTTCCTTGCCAAGTCTTGATTCTTACCTAGCAGCACAGTTGATCAGTTTATGCAGGTCATGTTCTGTGTTTGATATCTCTTGGCTAAGTTTACAGTAGATATAAATGGCTGGTTAGTGCCTTAAATCAGGCCTATTCTTTCATTTTCCTCAAGCTTGGATCACCAGATAAAACCTTTTCGTGGAATACTTATGCATATTGGTCAATTGGAGTTGAAAGTTCAACCCTTTTCTTGTCTAAATCAGTGTCTTAAGAAGCTCAAATTGAGCGGATCAATCAAAAATACAAGGGTATCACCATCATTAGATAGGATTTCCGTTCAAGTTTCTCTATCTTTTCCTGATAGTTTGTAGCATAGAGCAAAGATCCTAATTGATACACCAAAGGGAGATAGCCCTTAAAATCTAGAGATTCAATCCATTGATTAAGTCACCACAGCCTAGGATTGTTTCCATGTTTCAGCAGATTGTGAAGGCCTGAAACTACCTTCACAGGGGTGTAAGTCTGATTGACAACAGTTCCTAAACCTGTTTTTGAGAACCTTCTTCGAGCTGTAGCTGACAGCTTCCGAGTGGAAATTGAGGGAACAATTTACAGAACCAACAAATAAATCATGCAACTAGTGAATTTTGCCAGAGACATAATTATAGGGATAGACGCTTCATGTGGAGGTTAAAACTACATTGACCATGCACATGAAGTTGATGGATAGGGTTCCACAGCTGTTCAAAAGGTCTTTGTGGAATTTTGAAACTATTGATATTGACTTTCAGGCTAGTCACACCTTGTATTTACAAATGGAGGCAGTAAAGCAGTCAACTTTGGCATCAGGGGTACCACCAACACCCCCTCAAGGCACTCAGTCTCAGTCTCCGAAGTATACACTGGTGCAAACACAAACATAGCCAACATATGTGCCACTTTCCACATTCACTACTACAACTACATTGATGGCAGCTTTTGTTATAAGTCCAATAGGCATATCTACAACAAGAATGCCCATTGCAGTTGTAACTCAAGTTACAACTTCAGTCTCATCCACATCAGCGAGCGTGCAAGTCCCACCTCCTAGTGCTGCCACATCATAGATAGCTTTTGATATGAGTGCATGTTATAATTGAAACAAAAGTTTAATTTGGGACCCTATTATTTTCAAAATTCTTTCAACAAAAAATTATTTATAATCACATTGCAAACATGCATGCCATGCATGAATTTTTGACATCCAATTCTATTTTTGGAGATGCAAATTTAGATTTTGCTTAAGAGATGAGACGTCCCCATCCCAAGCTTATATATACTTGTATCCTCCCAATCCCAAAGGGAAGAGAATTTTGGCTATTAAGATTAATAAAAAAATCTACGGATTGTTCTGCAATTGGTCTTGATGTGCAAATCTTGTTCTTCTCCAAACTTGTGAATCTTACAAGAAGTTCCATCAAACTGGCATCTTAGCCTTTTGATTGTGCATGACTATTCTTTTAATACAGTTATTTATATTGTGCTATTGTTAATTTCATTGTCTTTGTGTAATAATCATAATCTTTCTTTGTAGATGTGCAATTACAATCTCACAATCGTAGCAATCTTTGATTATACATGTTAAAGTTTACTTTATTCTTGTTCCCTTGGACACTTAACCATGTTTGATTGTTTGATTGTTGGTATACTTATAGTAGCTTGCAACAAACATTGGTTTTTAATTGCTTGTCCAACTCTAGATCAAGACCCAACTTAGAAAGGTTTCATCTTGTTTGATCCACAAACCTTCTTTTCTCCCCACCTTTTCTTCTTTTTTTGAGTTTCTTTTGACACTACCCACTTTATGTCAGATTCATCATCAATTTGTCCATCTCAAGTAGATTTATATTCATATCATATCCGAACCATCCAAGGTAAAAAACTGCTTCGCTCACCTCTATTCCACCAATAGGTTGTTTACAAAACCCAATATCTCGCAACTCGTGCCTTGAAATGAATCTTCTTCACTGATCCTAAAACGTTAGAGGCTACCTTGTAAGGTGCCTTGGTATGCATAAAACCCACATCAACACGAACCTCATATGTGTGTGTATATGTATATGAATAACTAGTTTGATATGAATTCCATGCTCTTAACTTGCATTCTCACATATTATGGTAGTATTGCTAGAATAGTAAAATGCATTTGTGCATTTCCTAGCATTTGCCATACTCTAAATATAATTAAGATAGAATTAATTGATGTTTTTGTTGCATCTTGTTAGGGAATGAGATAGATAATGCTAAGTGGCCTGCATGCCCAAAGTTTGCAAAGAAATATGTTTTTTTTTATATGCATAATGGGATGTTTTCAATCATGCTTACACATAGATGCAAGCCAATAAAGAGCGAGTTGTTGGAAGGGTGGTTCATTGAATTTTTTTGCATATTGGAAGAACTCTTAAATATGATAGTTGATATCATTATTTGCATTATGAATGAGCCACATCACACACTCACGATGGGGATTTGAGAAGTATCAAGCCAGGTATGTCATTCGGGATTGTGTTCAGTAATGACACTTTTCATGTGAAGAGTAGGGCTTTCAGTGAATTCTGTAAAATGATATAACAACCTCTAGTTTGGAACATCCAAGGCGATAAGATTTGCATGATATCACTTCCAATTTTTTCAGTCTTACGACTTTGTGTGTGGATAATTCAGATGAGTATCAAAACCTTTGTTTTATTTGTTGATGCCAGATGGAGATCGGTGGTTTTTGACTGAATGTGAAGAGTGAGTGTATGGAGGACCGAGTTTTGGAGTGTGATGTTGGAGAGAATTAAGGGATGGATGGAAGATAACTTCTCATTGTGTTCCTTCAGCAATTGAAGATTTTATCCATTCTTTTTCCTTGGTTGCTCCAATGTATTAGCATGATCACATGCTTTCTTAATTTTAGGAACTATTGAGCATTTGCTATCAATGGTTGGGTTTTTAATGAATTTTTTTGTTGGGCTAGGGTCCTCTCTCTTGATGTCGTTAGAAAATTAAAAAATAAAGATTGAGGTAATTCCTTGGTGTGTCGATGATCTATACTTTGAAGCATTATTGAGAAATTTATAAATAATTAAAGTTGGTATACAAATTTTGTCTGAATTTCAGCCCATAGCAAGTCACCTCCCTCTTAGAAAATCTTGCTTGAAAATTTACGATGATAAAATGTTGATATCATGTGTGTGGGTTTGAGGCATTGTTAGTACAGATTGGCCCTCTTTCTTATTCATTCCTAGTGTTCCGTGCCTCCTTCCATGTTATGGCTTCATAAGGTAGTGTACTGTTTCCACATGAATTTGAACACAACCTTGTTGTGCATCGTCAAAATGCTCTTGCAATATACTTGGCAATGGTGTGAACTTCATGTCATCAGGATGCTTATAATTTCCCTAAGTCTCTTGTTTTAATAAGGGTCTTGTGACTCCTAAGCTGGAATAGATCCTTACAAATTAACCTAGCACAAACATATATTTTCCCAGGAAACTACCTAGAGACATAACACGATTAAGAGTTAGAAAGCTCCTTAGAAATATTTAGTTGAAAGAGTCTTTGAAGATAGTGGTGACCTCTTTAAGTCTTTGTCTAAGTTAAACAACATCCTTATAGATATAGCATGGAAGAGAATTGAAGATATACTTAGTGAAAAGAAAGAATGAATTGAATGCAATAATCACTTGAAGATTTCCTTTATGTACCACTTGCATAAACCCTGGCCTTTTTATAACAATAACCAAGACTTCACCTCACCTGCGTCTAAATAAGGAGTCACATGGTTTTCTAAAAAGATGAGTCATTTATAGACTATTATAGTTGATTTATAATGTCTCATGGCCTCAACATAATTTTTTTGGAAAAGCCTACTATTGCCATAGGACTTGTTCCTTGACCTAGGGAACTTGTGGGGAAATCTATTCTAGGGACTTGGGAAACTCATGGGAAATGTATCCCACCTCCCCATGGTCCTATAGGAAGCGCCCCCTACACAAGGGACTTTAAAGAGGCTTCCCATGTCCCCATTTCAAGGAAACTCATCCCGGAAATTGAGAGACTCTTCTCCAATGCAAAGGAAAACCTAACACTAAAGAATAAAGATGAATCTAATATTAATTAAACACACACACAAACATATGAATCATACCATATTTTATTTATTAACCTTATATTTAGTATACAAATAAAGCATAAAAACTAATATTTTAGATATAAATTTGATATATTTAATAGTTTTTACCCTAAAACTATAATCAGTTGCACATAAAATTTTGTGCATATAGGGATGTTATGATGTTATCTGCAACTATGATACATCCCTATCCATTTATAAGTCCACAAAATGGACTTCCTTATGCCCGTTGATACTAGGTATGCCAACTATTTATTTTATTGGAGAGGATGCGTGAGGTGGAGCGGCCTTTGTAGAGTATGGTTTTGAGCGTGAGTGGTATGGGTGGGGAGACTAAGGTCTAATGAGGGGGAAAAGGTCAAGGCCGAGTTGCTGAATGATTATTAGTGAGAAGATTGTAGATATGTAGTCTTGTTTATTGACCCCATCGCTCAAGTGATTTTTTATAGAGAAATATATGGGAGATCCCATAGTACATCTCTACAATTTTAGGATTAGAGCCTTGATTCAATGCAAGTGGGACTGTATGAACACATTCTTAAATATGGGAGCCTATGCATTGAACCCAAACTGGTATTTGTATAGGCTTGGGAGAGTGACTCCCATTAATCATGATGAGGCAAAGAAATGTTTTTGTGATGCCATTGACAATACACTAAGGAGGACATGAAGCTTCAAGGTTTGTTTCTTCTGTTTTTAAAAATGAGTGGCCCTTTCATCAAACCGAATGCAACTAAAGTCATAGCTTGTGTGGCACAAAGGAGCCTATTTGGGTAGTGAAGGAGGTATGGCTATTTCGTTGGCTTCTCAATCTGCTAGTTTCCTTGTGGTTGAAAGGAACTGGTCTGCTTAGCTTCATCCACTTTTTCAAGAGAAACAACTTATCTTTAGGAGAGTGAAATTTTGTTGGAGTTCAGGGTGGCTTGGGTCTTAAGCATAGGAATACAAATTATCTGCATGGACTTCCACATGTTGAGATTTTCATCTTAAAGATGCCACACATGTCAACAAGGAGGGTATATATCTTCAACAAGAACTAGTAGGGGTGCCTTTGAGCATATTTGAAAAACCACACAATAATTCTTCTATGTATTAATTTCAGCCTTGTGGTAACTTTTTTAGCACATAGGGAGGTAAGGGGGGAACAAAGTAGAACCATTATTTTTTCCATGATTTCTTTGTTATTTTCAAAACTTTTACTGTTTTTTCCTATGTTGCCTATACGGATACGAGTACGACAATCAGATATGCGGATACGAGGATTTTTTTGTTGGGTTTGGATATGTTTTGGATAGGGCTGTACAAAAATATATATAAAAAATAAAAAATTATAGCCATATAAGCAAAATTAACCACATAATATGCAGAGAGGAAACAAAATGAGTTAAATAACCGCAAAACATATTCATAATTCAATGCCTAATATCATCACATTCAACGACCGAACCTAGATTAGTTTTATAATGGGTACATGGTGCAAATGTTACAATGTATGGACAAAAATAAAGACAACTCAGCGTATTCATGATTCACTATATTCATTTTCCTCTTTGGCTGTGATGTCTTCATCAACATGTGGTTTATTAGAACCACAAGTAGTAGCAATGCCACTCCCTCTCCCACTAGCTCCACCATGCAGGTCGTGTGAAGCACCATCTAGCTCCGTGTCAAGCAATGAAAGGAAGGCAATGGAGGTATCCAAGTCAGTAGTCTAGAAGGCAAATGTGAGGTAAAAATATGTTGTTGTTTGCTTTTGATAAAATGAGTGTGAAAGCTGATTTTAGGGTATAGGATCCACTTTAGTTTGTTTTTAATTGTATTTTGAACTCCATGTTTGACTTTCCATTAGGCGAAATTGAAAAAAAAAAAAAAAAACGTTTTTCTATAGGGATACTACACAGATACGCTCAGGGTATGTGATTGGGCTTGTGGATACATCCAGATATGTCACAGGATGTATCTAGGCGTATCCACAGGCCCAATCACGTATCTTGGTAGTATCCCCGCAGTATCCCTTGCATATCCGTATCCAAGGAAGTATCACATTGTATCCAGCAGAGTAATATGTAGTATCCAGTAATGTAGGTTTTTTCTCCATGCCTTCTTTATTTTCTACTATCTTGATGTATAGGGTTTGAACCAACCTTTATCCTTTATGGTTTGATCAACCACACATGATACATGATACTAGTGTTGAGACTTGTCACTTCAATTTATTGTTTCAACTTCTAACTTTTAATCTTGCGAAAATCAGTTTTCAAATGTGTTGTGATGACTTCTATTTCAATTTTTGTTCCATTTTGAATGATCACTTAATGTTAGTTTAGGTTGTGAAGTTAGAAGTACAATTCAACATATTTAGGAGGTTTAATTGTATGATAATGATGATATGAAGATTCATCTATCTCGAATTATTGTTTATTTCATTGTAGTCATAAAAAATAAAAATAAAATCATTTATATAAATATATATACCTGTGTCCCCCCAAAGTTCCTTCAAAATTTCTAGATATTGCAAGGATGCATCCCTACTTTCCAAGAAATTCGTACAGTGTTGGAAAAACCGTGTTAGTAATTCAAACTTCAAGGCGCCATAATATTTTCATACCATGTTTCTACACGGCTCATGAATTTTTTTAAGGGAGCGATGAGCCCAATACAATGAACCTTACAGAAAAGAGTTGAGAGCACCTTTTAATATTTAATCTGGATGAAGTTAGTCAAAATGCTGTATAAGGAAACCTTGAAAATGCACTTTAACCACTTTTTTGGAAGTTAAACAACTCTAATCTTATCCATTGGTCAATTAACGAGCCCTAAATTGGTTAAACAATACACAGTTAATCCCATTATATTCCTAGCCCTACCCTGATTATAAGATTCTTATGAGGAAGTAAAAATTATTTTGTACTTTAATCCTAATGTATTCATCTGTGCTTTTATGTTTATTCACTCATCTCAAGAAACATTATCATTTGGTTCATTTAAATGGGTTAATTGTATGTCTATTTTTTGTTTTATGTTTTATTCCAATATGTCCACTTGGTAAGCATGTTTTAGCTCAACATATTATTTCCTGTTCGAAGCTCTGATTTTCAGACTGATTTTAGAGTTTATGTGTGGGTTTGTGATTTTCCATCTCTAGAACTATTGTTCCGTGCTTTGGAGATGATGAAGCTCTCAATGCCTTCGATATTGTGAGAGTAGACACTTCCAGCTTTGAAAGCACATAATGATTTATCTTTTATTAATAAACCAGTTTTTTAACAGTCTACTACATTTTTTAACCAAACAGCATGAACAGGCTATAGATACAAAACATACAAGTGAGAATTTTCCAAAATTGTTAGGCTCTCCCTGCCCATCTAATTAATGGAACTCTAAATCGCTATTCATCGGCCACTATTCCAACCTGGGCTCCTCGAGCTAATAATAAGGAAAGTCATTCTGCTCTTCCTGCTCATGGAGTGTAGAAATCCCTGTTTCCCCTGATTTCTGAAACTGTATGTTTTCGGACTGTTTTTGTGTATTTTGATTTTTTTGGTGTTTTTTGCATGAATAAGGAATGCGATTTTTGCAAGAAATATATATATATATTCAAAATAATTGAATTTTGAAGCAGTAAACCTTGTAACTGGCTAATCTATGATTTTATTATTCATTTCAGATGATTACAATAGGAGATCTTTGTCATACATACAGAAATAATATAAAATATTGTTTCAAAAACCTGATTTGCTGCAAGCTGAAAATGACCAAGATTTGGTACGGCTGCAATAAATAACCCTTTCTCCCTCCTGTTGATGATCCCAAATGATGCCAGGTGTATAGGCGCCCCAATTGAAATCCACAGACTGGTCAAAGAGAAGGCGTTTTGCTCCCAACAGAAAGTACGCCCTTTCTGGTGATGGTACGGCCTGGTACAGAACTGTACAGCTTCTGTAACAGCAGCAATTAGAACAGTATGGCCTGTAGGCTAAGCGCAGATCTTCAATAAGAAGCGCCAATATTGAATATCTCCTTCTAGATGGTTTCCAGACCAAAACCCTGATGTTATAAATCTCTGTGAAGCTCTATGATAACCTCTGTATAAAGTTATCCCTCTGTCTGACAATGGATCGGCTGGTATTTCACAACCTCTGGATTGCACACACTGAAGATTGCACATTCTCCAATGCAAATTGAATACTGGAACCCTTAGCTCTGTCTTAAAAAAAAATACTTAGCAAAAAAAATTGACTTCAATCATCAATGGCTCGATTTCCAAAGAGAAACCCTTATATTCTTCAAAAAAGTGTGATGTCCCCTAATTAGGGTTTCATTAATAAAAATTCGAACTTCTTTTAATATTTTTCAATAGTTTAAAAACACATTTTAATTACAAAATGTAATTAAAACAGCCCCCTTCATAATGATCGCCCCCTTGAGTCAAAACACTTAAGTCATAATATTAAAATATTATAACTTTATAATATAGCTCCAAAAGATTAATATTTAATTAAATCAATCAAATATTAATATCTCCCTCAACACATCCGATTCTCGAACCGTCTGAAGCTGGCGAACAAGGGAGTGATTCCGCACATGACCAGACCATACTGCTAAAAATAGCAGGGGTGCTCCGCTGAGTGCCAAATACCGCTAAAAAATAGCAACTCAGGAAAACGGTGTCCGAAAGAGCCCGAACGAAAGTGAACTGAAAAATTCTGACAGTCGAAGCCAAGCCAAGCTCCATCAAGACCCTCTATCCATCCTATCAGCCTACGAGGGTCGCATAATAGGCTAATCATCAGCTCTAAGAGATGTCAACTGGAAGGGGACATGACATGGAGCTCCTCACAAAACTAATTAATGGTTATCACAAGTTATAGCTGTGTTCTGTGTTTTGTCTGGATATTTTTAAATTGATCTATTCTTGGTAGTGCCAGAGATGTTATCGATCGATTTAGACATTATGATATAGAACAGACCAGACCAAACATTCTATATAGATGGGCAAGTCTCTCAATATAGATAGATATGGCCAACCACAGTTATATATATAGGGAAACCACGAGACCCCCTATCTATATACGAGGACCAATCGACCAACCACGAGAAATTGTATACATGATATGACTGGCTATCTGGGGGCTATCTGGAGGGGGAGGCCCCTATCTATATATGGTGGAGTGTATAATAGCGTAGCATAGTGAAAGATAGGGAGATAGGGGCACCATGAACGGTCCAAGCCATAACAAATGAGAAGCTCTATGACTCAACTCTAGCATAATCACTCGGATATAGATAGCTCTTTTAGGTACTTGAATATTTTCCAATCTTTCTGGCTCACTAACCATTATTGCTTCTGCCCCAGATATAGATATAGATAGATGCTGAATGGTTGATCCGTCCTGTTCTGTTCCCTCCAGATATAAAATACAAATTTCAAGTTCAATCACTCTACCAATCCTCATATTAACAATAGGATTTTTTGTAACTTTGTTAGTAGACAATCATGATATACCATAGTTTTAAAACTTGGGACTTGGAAAAAACTCAGCAGCCTTAAAGTTTGATTCAGACTGGCAAAACCTCGGAAATTAAAAATATATATAAATTTGGAAAATAATATTAAATATCATGCAAGATCCTGTTTAAAAACATAAGAGATGAATTTAGAGAATGCATGGCAAGGAAATTTGTTAAAAAATCCTCCAAATCCAACGCAAGAAAAAACAAATTCTGCTGGCTGGCTGGTTTTTGGCAGATTTACTCCCAAGGTTTTCTGTGCAAAACTCAGCAGGTACCTGCCAGAAACTCTCCTGCCAGGTTTCTGGCAAGGTACTTGCCGACCCATATTGGCCTGCGATTGCTTTGTGGTTTTTAAAACTTTGGATATATCTATGGCAGTTGGGTTCAAAGGAAGGCTGCTAAAAGACCTATTTCCAAATGCTCCTAGAAAAATGTAATTTGTAACCAATTTTGGATATAAATCTTGAATGCCTGATTTTATCTAACAATGCATTATTTTGTTGTGACCCACTCCTTTTATATCAATATAATATTTTACCTTAAAAAAAAGGGTTATTCATCTGTTTTTTTTCACATAATTTAGGAAGTATGAAGGATCAGCAGGGTGGGCTATAAAAATTCTCTACAGAGGATTAGAAGAATTTGTAAGCCTTATTATAACAGGATTTTTTTGTAAAATTTTAGCCTTTTATGTTGCACTCAAACATTGTTGTTTTAACTGTCTCCTCTTTGATTTGATAGGTAGAAATATATAGTCGATGCTACAAGGTGCAACCACTGGTGATTCAAGGTGCGGGAGCAGGTAACGACACTACAGCTGCTGGTGTTCTAGCTGATATTGTTGATTTGCAGGATCTATTCCATCCATTGTAATAGATATTCTGCTCTGTTTCTGCTCATTGAATTATACGAGAGACCTGCAACATGTCAAACTTTTATTTGATTTGTGAATCTCTTTCCAAGCACATTTTGTATCCTACAAATGGGCATAATGGTTATGTGATTACACATCTTTCACCCATTACAGTTTTGTCAGATTGTCATGATCTTAAGTATGGTGTTCTACCCTACTTATGTAGGCAATTTAGATATTTCCTTTTACTTGAAATTTGTTAATATTTCATTGGACTATTTAGTTACAATGGCGAGTGTATACTCAAAATGCATCAAATCTGGTAGTTTTGTTTCCTAATGAATGGCAGGGTATGATTTGCGTGGGTCTGAAATTAAAAGCACCCTATGAAAACAAATCTAATGATTTTAAATGGCTCAATTGAGTATGAAATACTTGGGTGTTAACACCTAATATCAAAATAATTTGGTTTGATCTTGTATAAATTGTGTTTCCTTGATTATCCTATTTGTTTCTTAGGTAGAATTTAGAAACATTATCATGTTTTTGAATTCATTAGGGAAGTTCTATTAAAAACTGTTTCCTTTTTTCTTATAATTGACATGTGCTTCTATTTGAAGTATGCAAATTGATGCCCTTAAAATACATATCATATATGGTTGGGAGCTGTAAAATCCCTGTCACAACATACCAATTGAAATATCCCAAAATGGGATAAGACACTGAAATCTGTAAATTCAGCAAACCCTAGCCAGAATATATGTATTTATTCCTGTTTTTTACAGCAAACCCTAGTTATCCAAAACTTTTGCAAAAGCTGTAATAAATTATCCCCAAACCATAGCAGCAATTTTGGAATTATTCATGGGATATTAGGGCATCAAATGGACATATCAATCTCAAAACCCTAGGTGCCGAAGTGCTGAAAAAATAACAAAATTTTATAGAAGCTTTTCCACCATGAAACCCCAATATTTTATGATCAAACAATTATCACAATTTGCAGAATATTATAGGTGATATAAATACATTTTTTCTAGAATAATTAAAACAACAAATTATTGGAAAAATACCAATAAAATAGTGGAAATATTAGGCAATATTCAGATCTGATTTCTAGGCCAAATTAGCCCTAGAAATGGGTGAAAACCACCCAAAAGGGGGTCGCCCAGCTATAGAACAATCTATCAAATAAAATACGTCAAACACAACTCTCATTAAGGGGTCTTCAATCTCCTAATCGTAGCATAGCCCAAAGATCGGGGTCTTCAACACAAAGCAGCCTGCTACCTTAAAAATGTCTTCAAATCCTGTCACCAAGGGTCCAAACCCTAGTTGCCACACTAGGATGCAAGTCGCCACACTTTCCAAGATGTATTTCTGAATTTTATGAATATTTGAGCTCAATTACAACTTAAAGATAAAGCTGCCCTAGATGAGAAATGAGGGTTTGTTTCCCCACTCCTTTTTGGCTTGAAGATTTTCGTCTCCAAGTCAATAGCTTAAGTTTTTTGTGCTTAAAATTTTAATTTTAAAATATATTTTCATAATACCTTCAAATGAGCCCACCTTTGTTTTTATAATCCTCCCCAAAGGGGTACGCCCAAAATGGAGGAATATACCTTTGTTCTTTTTTCAAATTATAAAAAGAACACCTCTTATAATCCTCTTAAGTGGATTGGGTGTCCATGAACCTCAAAGGTTTCCAACTTAAGTGAATTTATAACAATAAAGTGTTTTTACAAGTGCTCTTAAGAAAATCAAATGTTCCATTCTTTTTCTTTTTTTCCTTTAGCCCTTGGGAAACTAAATAAGGCTAAAGGTCTCCAATAGTGTCATAATCAAAAGGGAGACATGATAATCCTCCCCGCCCAAAATTGTTTGTCCTCAAGCAATTGCAATATCCAAGGGAGCGTCCCAACATTCCTCATCATGCAATGTCCACTTGTAGTTGTTTCCCAAGGAAGGGAAATCACCTCTAGTTTTTCTTTGCTGTTGTACCTTTTGTTGTTGGGTAGGGACCCGCTGTAGTCATCCTAAAAAATGGCCACCAAGCTCATCCCTCTCTCGCCAATAGCTGCCCTTGCCGTAGTCTTCAATGTAGAACCTATGTTGTTTGGGTACGGGTACGGGTACGGATACGGGGATGACTCGGGTACGTCATTTTTCAAAAACCTTGATTTGGATACGTTGTGGGTACGTCTGTGTGTGTGTGTGTGTGTGTGTGTGTGTGTATTACTCATTTTTTTAGTAAAACACTTGAAACTACGTAGTGTGAAAATATTTGTCTATAAATGATAAAACACTTAAAAATATATAATATTCATTCATTCATTACTTCAAAGACAAGATGTACATTCAAATCTAGAATAAATCATCTCGATTGTCCACAAAATCATGAATGCCACTCCCATTATTTTTCAACTTTATCATTTACTGACACTTTCCCTCACAAGGGCTCATCGGTGCATTGAATCTCACGAGTGCATGCCTTAAGGGGTGCACAGGGAATGGGGTGGGATCGGCTTGTGGCACTTTGCGAGAGATATTCTCATACTATTCTATCACGCATACATCCCTTCATGCAGCGTTCATACCTCCTATGATGTCTCCTTGAAATCTTGAAACCCTGAAATATGGCTAAGTTTGAAACCCTGAAACCCTGGAATCTGCCTAACTCTGAAATATGATAGGATCCTCCAAAACCTAGAATTTGCATTATAGCTCCTAGTAGTCCGAAACCCCTCTCAAACACCCTGAAAGTATATAAATAAAATATAACTTAAAGTATAAGAAACTAGATGTAAACTTAAATGTTTATTTTATTTTTATACTTAAATGTTTATTTTATTTATATATTGTTGGGTTCGGACTGGATTTACATTTAGGGTTGCTTAGTTTTTAGGGTTTTTTTTTAAAAGATTTTCTGAGGTTTTTTTTTTTTTAAATTCGCCATTTTTCTGCCGGAATCCCTCGGGCATGCCCGGAGATGTCCCGGAGGCATCTGTGGCCGTGCCGGACGTTTTCGGTACGTCCACGGACGCCTCCGGGAGTACCCGGGACATCCCCGTGCCAGAGGCGTCTCCGAACAAGAGGCGCCGGTAGGGAGGGCTACCCCTGCAACGTAGTGTAGAACCAATAACAATTGTTACCCCTCTCAAAACCTCCCTCCAAGCTTATCATTTCAAGATTCATAACGGCTGGAAACTTCATCAAAACTGATGTGACCCTTACTTTCCTCCTTGGGCTCATGTGTTGACTCACCTTGAAGGCAATTGCCCCCAAAGTATTGCTGGACTTGAAGTTTATGTGGCTGTGTTTGTAGTTTATAGATTTGAATTTACCACAATTGTTGAAGCTATTTGTTCCTACTTCATCCTTTGGAGGTCCACCCATACATCTCACCTCCTAAGCATCCGTTAGGAACCTATAACTCCCTTCCATAGTGTTGGGAAAGTTCTGAACAACAATGTATATCAAGATATCAAGGTTGATCCTTATAGAAAATTTTCTAAACATATAACTCGTTGAGTTGACAAAGTAAACTCAGAATTTTTTGTGTGTTAGGGCCTTAATTTATTAAAAAATTCAGAATTCGTAAGGCTGTCCACACTTTTTAATTTTGCCCATTCCAATACTTGTCTCCACTTGCCAACCCCTAAATTATCCATATTTCTCAAGCATGGAATGTGATGATTCTTAGGACACCTTAGTGGTTGTCCCCACTCAAAATTTGCATCTTCCTTTGTACTTGTCATGTCTCCCTTTTCGACATAAGCACACATGGGGTCCTTAGCCTTGAGTTGTTCCCAAAAGGCTAAAAGAAAAAAGAAAATGGGAACATTGGGGGCCCACTTGAAGAGCAATTATTGAAAAGCTACTTTATAAATTTTAATTTGCACTTGAGTTATGAAAAGTACCTTGTTCTAATTTTCATTTAAGTTAGGGCCTTTTTGAGGGTCATGGGTGCCAAAGTCTTAAAGGGGAATTATAAGACATGCTCTTTTAATATTTGAAAGGGAGAGTTTCCCTCCTTATTTGGGTGCCACTTTTGGGATGTTGGATATAAAATAAAATTGAAGGTTCTATTGGAAAGGATGCGGATTTTGGATATTGAAATATATGTTCAAGTATGTCAAGCTTGAACAAGTGACTTGAGGACAAAACCCTTCAAGTGCACTGTAATGTCCTCAAATGAGACAATTCAATCAAAAAGGGTGTCATGTCCCCTTCCAGTTGACATCTCTTAGAGCTGATGATTATGCGACCCTCGTAGGTTGATAGGATGGATAGAGGGTCTTGATGGAGCTTGGCTTGGCTTCGACTGTCAGAATTTTTCCAGTTGGCTTTCGTTCGGGCTCTTTTGGACACCATTTGCCTGAAATGCTATTTTTTAGGGGTATTTGGCACTCAGCGGAGCACCCCTGCTATTTTTAGCAGTATGGTCTGGTCATGTGCGGAATCACTCCCTTGTTTGCCAGCTTTAGACGGTTCGAGAATCGGATATGTGTTGAAGGAGATATTAATATTTGATTGATTTAATTAAATATTAATCTTTTGGAGCTATATTATAAAGTTATAATATTTTAATATTATGACTTAAGTGTTTTGACTCAAGGGGGCGATCATTATGAAGGGGGCCGTTTTAATTACATTTTGTAATTAAAATGTGTTTTTAAACTATTGAAAAATATTAAAAGAAGTTCGAAATTTTATTAATGAAACCCTAATTAGGGGAAATTGCACTTTTTTAAAGAATATAAGGGTTTCTCTTTGAGAATCGAGCCATTGATGATTGAAGTCAAATTTTTTTGCTAAGTATTTTCTTTGAAGACAGAGCCAAGGGTTCCAGTGTTCAATTTGCATTGGAGAACGTGCAATCTTCAGTGTGTGCAATCCAGAGGTTGTGAAATACCAGCGGATCCATTGCCAGACAGAGGGATAACTTTATACGGAGGTTATCATAGAGCTTCACAGAGATTTATAACATCAGGGTTTTGGTCTGGAAACCGTCCAAAAGGAGATATTCAATATTGGCGCTTCTTATTGAAAATCTGGCGCTCAGCGTACAGGCCGTACTGTTTTAATTGTTGCTGTTACAAAAGCCGTACAATTCTGTACCAGGCCGTACCATCACCAAAAAGAGCGTACTTTCTACTGGGAGCAAAATGCCTTCTCTTTGACCAGTCTGTCGATTTCAATTGAGGCACCTATACACCTGGCATCATTTGGGATCATCAACAGAAGGGAGAGGGTTATTTATTGCAGCCGTACCAAATCTAGGTCATTTTCAGCTTGCAGCAAATCAGGTTTTTGAAACAATATTTTATATTATTTCTGTATGCATGACAAAGATCTCTTATTGTAATCATCTGAAATGAATAATAAAATCATAGAGTAGCCAGTACAAGGTTTACTGCTTCAGAATTCAATTATTTTGAATTTATATAGATTTCTTGCAAAAATCGCATTGCTTATTCATGCAAAAAACACCAAAAAAATCAAAATACACAAAAACAGTCCGAAAACATACAGTTTCAGAAATCAAGGAAAACAGGGGTTTCTACAAAGGGGTTTCCCCTAAAATCAACAAAATTTTGAATTCTGAAATTAGCCAAATCAACAAACCCTAGTTCAAAGATATGCCTAAAAAATGTGCAATATACTTCCAAACCCTAAGCGTCAATGTGTAAATAATATATAGGTAATTTACAACAATTACCTTAAACAAATAACACCTCAAAATTATCCAAAATAAGTCACGAACTGAAAATAGAAATTTTATATTTTTTTTACCCCTTGTATGTGGATAAAAATAAGATTTAACCTTGTTGTAAAATATCTGATTTTACACATAAAACAATAGTTGAATATTTGTCAAACCCTTGCCAAAAATCATGAATAATTTACCAAAAATAGCCACACAAATCCAACGCCCTTTTGGGGTCTTCAAAGTGATCAAAACCGTCTTCCAACCTAGTCGCCCTAGGTCAAACTCTGCATATAAAAAATGGAAATATTATTTGCCTTTCAACTAGGGTTTTAAACCCCTTTAAATAACAAACCCTCACTTCCATTCAATTTGCCACACTTGGAAAATTTTCTCAATAAATGTTAGCGATAAATCCACAATTTATAAAGTCAAAACCCTCATGAAATCTACTAAAAAATATAAATAAATAAATCAAAATTTATTATTTATTTATCCACTCCAAAAGACCTTGCAAACATTGCCCAATCACATAGAAAGTCAACACCACACTTTAGCAATAATTATCAATAAATCCCAGCAATGAAACTAGTTCAATTTGATCTCAAATTAGCCTTGAAACCCACACAAACAAGTCACCAAGCAAGTCGCCCCACTCTAGGGCATTAATCAAATTCCACTCTTGCAAAGTTGGCATCAAAAGACACCGTTTTGTCGAATAATCAACTCCAAAACCCTGCAAACATTTATTGGGCATACATCCCAATATTTTCTTCAAGCATGAAAAATCAATATCAATTTTCGGCGTATCCCTCAAAGGAGAACTCCACCATGCACTTGTATCCTTCAAAGGGGGTGAACCACCTTGGAAAGGCCAAATACTTTCTTAACTGTCTTTGTCGATTTTTAGCATATCTCCTCTTTGCCTTTGATCACTTACAAGTCGACATTCTTTTTTACCAAAAATAATATTAAATAATTGTCTAAATAATAAATAGTAATTAAAATTACTTTTAGGCAATAATTCAATAATTATTTTAATTAAATATCTTAGTGGTAAAAACCACTTTTATAAAATATTCTATTAATCAATTAATAATTGTCTTATATGAGCAAATGATTAAAATCATTATTCGGGCAATTATAATTAATTAATAAAATAAAACCCCAAAATGAATCATTTATTCTATGGGGAAGTAGACTAACGGTCTTCAGTACCTGCTTATGAATGGTTTGGAAATGGGAACATTACATGCACAAGGAGTTTGGAGATGGAAACCTCCATAATTCTTCATAAGGCAACTCTATTCAAGAGTTGTATTTGCACTTCAAAATTATTATTTGTTGATTTGTACCTTCTCATAGGGTGGCAACTTGCCTTGGCAAGTGGTTTTGGACATTAGGGTTTGGTGGCTTGCTTGTGGAGGCCATTAACAGGTTTTGTGAGCTTGTGAAAGGTGGCGACTTGGCCACCAGGGTAGAAGACCTCGTTAAGGGTTGCGCCACAAAAGGGAAACCCTGTTCTAGGGTTTTGAGGATTTTATTGCCAATTATTGCAATTGGGCGATGGTTGAAAACATTGTGGTCATTCCATGACCTAATCGTGCCATTCATGGTCAAGAATAAGTTTGAATATTATTTGACTTACACTTGGATATTTGTCACAGGGTTTGGGCAGCCTTGTGAGGCATATTGATGACAATATTATATTATTTTTACTATAATTTATGTATAAGGGATATTTGTCAAGAAAGGATTTAGAGCTATTTTAAGCCTTGATATTATTCAAAAAAATCAGAGTTAATTTGACAATATTATTTTATAATATTATGGTTGTGTGACATCATATTTGGCCACAAAGGTATTTCTTGTTGCACCTCATTTCTGGAATTGTTTTTGGCAATTTTCATATGCTTTGTATGGTGGGATTGGAATGAAATAACAACTACAAATTATTATTCATTTCCTTCAAAGTTGGCGCTTAGTGCTGAGTGACAATTTGTCATTCCAAAGGTTCAATAACTTGCTTATTGGATTGACAAATTTTTCCTAAGGGTTTGCAATATTTTTGTGTATTTTTGGAGTAGTTTTCTAGCTAGGGTTTGCTGAAATTTTCAAGGTTATTTCTCAGACTTTTAGGGTTTGGTAGAAAACCTTGATTTTGGTTGAATTGTCCTATTTGGAGACATTATAGTACTCCTTGTTGCCATTGCAACTGGCTAGTGATGTGACCCTACACAAAGAGTAAACATGTTAGTGAAAACAAGAGTGTTTAGTGACACTTTTCTAATCGCCTTATCAAGCCTTATGTGCATGATGTGAACTCCTCTTTGATGCCTTGATTTTCCCCTACAGCCCTTTCTCACTTGGATTCCAAAAGATGTGCTTATGTCATCCTTATCCTGATTGTAGCATGTCATTCTCTTCAAATTTTTTCTTATAGTGGATGGAAATCCACTTGTCTATGTTATGAACATTTCTAGGGTGATAAGGAGCGGAAAATACATTCCCTTACAGTCAAAACTTACCTTAGTAACAAAGAACATTGAAGGAAACAAGCTGAAATCAGTAGTAACAACAATTAACAAGTCACACACAACCCTCCCTTCGATCTGTAGATAACGATATCTCTTGTTTATTACCCTTTCCATGGTTGGCCATATTCTAACCCTTGTCCCCCAACATGACATAACAACAATACTTGCTTGTAAGACTCACCTAGATCCCATATCCATGAATTCTCTTGGGAGAATTCCTTTTGTCGTTTAGTGCCCTTCATCTCATCCTTATTGTTAGCACAATGCTTATCATAATCAAAACATGATAAGAACAAAGTATGAGGGGAATGCAATGAACCCTTACCAAGAAGATAGTCACTTTGCTTACCTTCAAATGTGGATCTAGAAACTTCAACAAGCTGGAGACCGTCGTGAGGAGTTAATGAGGTACTTCTCTCATGTGCATACCTCTCAACAAGGTCTTCCCAAAGGTCCTGATTACAAATCCTATGCAAATCTGAATTTTCTCCATTTTTGAAACTATCATAGTGGTGTCTTAAGAACTCACCTTCCCTTTTAAATTCCAGTAGGTGTTGTCTAGCTTGAAAGGCTACCAATTTTGTCTCCTTTGCCCTCCTTAGCCACTCCTCACACCTTTCTTAGGTCCCTACTATAAGGGCAGAATTTTATCCTTCTTGATTTAGAATATTTTCCCCTTCTACTAGCACCTCTCCTTATTGTTCATACCCTTGTTGGAAACCCTCACTTTGCTGATCTATTTGCCGCCTATCATTATGCTAGAAATTCTCACTTGGCTGTCCCAAAAATTGTGATTTTTGCAACTCAGAATTTTCTAAGTTTAGTTGTCCCCTTTCCAGTTGAAAAATCTTCTTTGGCTGCCCTACAAATTCTGATTTTTGAATCTCAGAGATTTCAATACTTAGTTGCCCCAAGGTGTTGCCCTTTTGTTGCTCAAAGGTATTCAAGGTACCAATTTTTTGATTTAAATCTGATTTCTCTTTCCTTATTACAAACTGAAATTCAATTTTTTCACAAGCTTGCTCTAAACTTACATTTTCAGAATTCGTAAGGTTCTTAAAACAAGAATTTAAATGATTCTTCACATACTTCAAAGCTCCCTCATACTTATTTGAAATCAACTCTGATTGTTCCTCACTCCAATGAAATGAACAATTGCAAATGTATTAAAATCAGAATTGCTACTCTTTGTAGATCTCAAAGTATTGCCGAGATCCCACATCTTTTGGCAGCAACAATTATCAACTTGAATCAAGGGATCTCTATGCCCCATGTTGTAAATTGTATGCCTCCTTTTATCACCCCTTAGCATGTTTCTTATGAGAGCAACAAATCTGAAATGACATAGTGTGACACAATAAATCTAATATGTTACCAAGCTTTTCATACCTTAGGATACAATCAACAAGCTTCACCTCCTTTGGTGAAGTAGGGTTTGTGGAAACCCTTCTATCCTTGTGATTCTCCATTTTTTCTTCAAATACATGTCTATCCACACTGGTGTTCTAGAATTCAGCAAGCTATTTGCCAACTTTATCCTCCAATGATTGGGCTTCAACCACATAATTCTCTCCCTCATCTTGCAAATTTGACTTTCCTTCTTCTTTTAGCTTGTGCTCCATGATCTCTCCCTCTTCTTTCATCATCAAGGGGAAATCTTTTTGTGATGACGAAACACTTATCACATTTGTTGGTCTTTTTCGTCTTTTAAGGAGGGTTCTTGATGCCTAGGGCTTGATCCTATAGCCTTTATCAAATCCTTGAGACCTATTGCCCTTAGTTCCTTAAGATAATTTTGCATAGCTTGCATCAAATCATCCATGACTTTATCCATTGTCCTCTTCTTCATCCCCACCTTTCGAATGGGATCTTTGTATTCTTTTTTTGGCAAAAACCTAAGTTGCCAATCCATTGTAGTCACTCACACCCCACAGCTGGCCAAAAAATTGACTCGGATACCACTTAAATAACCCAAAATGGGATAAAACACTAAAATTTGGAAATTCAGCGAACCTTAGCTAGAATATATATATATATATTTCCTGATTTTTACATCAAGCCCTAGTTATCCAAAACCTTCGCAAAAGTTGTAATAAATTATTTCCAAACCATATCAGCAATTTCAAAATTATTCATGGGAGATTAGGGCATCAAATGGACATAGCAATCTCAAAACCCTAGGCACCAAAGTTTTGGAAAAATAGCAGTATTTTATAGAAGCGTTTCCACCATGAAACCCCGATATTTATGATCAAACAATTACCACAATTTGCAAAATATTATAGCTGATATAAATACATTTTTTCCGGAATAATTGAAGCAACAAATTATTAGAAAAATATCAATAAAATAGTGAAAATATTAGGCTATATTTAGATTTGATTTCTAGGTCAAATTAGCCCTAGAAATGGGTGAAAACCATCCCAAAAGGGGGTTGCCTAACTTTAGAATAATTCATCAAATAAAATACGTCAAACGCAGCCCTAATTAAGGCGTCTTTAATCTCCCAATTGTAGCGCGGCCCAAAGATCGGGGTCTTCAACACAAAGAGCAGCATGCTGGCCTAAAAATGTCTTCAAATCCTATCACCAAGCGTCCAAACCCTACTCGCCACACTAAGATGCAAGTCGCCACACTTCCCAAGATGTATTTATAAATTGTTTGAGTATTTGAGCTCAATTACATCCTCAAGATGAAGCTGCCCTAGATGAGAAATGAGGGTTTGCATCCCCACTCCTTTTTGGCTTGAAGGTTTTCGTCTCCAAGTCAATAGCTTAAGTTTTTTGTGCTTAAAACTTTAATTTTAAAATACATTTTTATGATACTTTCAAATGAGCAAACCTTTGTTTTTATAATCCTCCCCCAAGGGGTACGCCCAAAATGGAGGGAAATACATTTGTCTGTTATTTTTTCAAATTATAAAAACAACACCTCTTATAATACACTTAAGTGGATTGGGTGTCCATAACCCTCAAAGGGCCCCAACTTAAGTGAATTTATAACAATAAAGTGCTTTAACAAGTGATCTTAAGAAAACCAAATATTTCCCTTTTTTTTATTTTTCCCTTAGCCCTTGGGAAATTAAATAAGGCTAAAGGTCTCCAATAGTGTCATGATCAAAAGGGGGGCATGACACCTACCAACACCTTTTGCAAATTTGCCTAACCTCTACCATTAACCATCTCAATCTTGGAGCCACTACAAATTGTGCTATCCGACATGTAGCAGAAGTCTAGGAAAAGAACCACTTTCGTGTCATAGCCTAACCAAGGAATTCATTGATTTCTCAGTCTGGTTATGTTTTGTAATCTTTTTTATATGGCATCTTGTGAGGGAAAATCTCTTGGTCAAATGTAGCGCCCATACTACTCTTGGAAACCTTCTATTTGGAAGATGCAAATTGATGCCACATGTTTGTAAAATATACATGTTATATATGCTTGAGCTTAACAATTGCTATCAAAACGTGCCAAGCAGTACCTACATTTAAATTTTTCCTAATCCCACCATTAACCAAAAGTCTGAATATCATAGCCACTAGAAGATTTGATCTCCAACATAACACAAGTCTAGGAAAAGAACCAATTAACTTACATTCCTGTTATAGTCTGACTGAGGGACTCATTGATTTCTTAGTCAGGTTGCGTTGTAGAGTCTTCTCTCTTTGGGAGTCTGACAGGCCAAATCTCTTGGCCAGGTGTAATGCCCATACTACTCTTAGAAACCTTTTGGCTTGAGTTGGCTTTGATACAGTTATCTTAGATTTTCTATTCAGTACGGATTTCCATTTCCAAACTCAAGCTTTATATTACAGAAATTTAGATATCTACTTTTTGAATATCTTGACTTTCAAATCGGAGCTGTTATATTATACGTTATGTTTTATTATACTGGCAGATTTTCTATTTGGTTTCATAAGAGTGGTTGCTGTATACATTTAAAAAAAAAAAAAAATGTATGCTAACATTTTTATTTGTCAAAGATGCTGATCAATAAATGCTTGCCATGCTCTAAAAATCATTGGTTAGGTGAAAATATCACTCCTCTCAGGATTGAATAAAGGGGAATGGTGGTAAAAGAAAAATACCTCTTAACATATGCCTAGTTAGCTAGCTATTGGAAGCAAGGCAAAAGGTATAGGAACTATAAACCTTCGTATAATGGCCAAATGAGCTGAAACTAGAATGAGGTGTTCCTAACATGGATTACAAGGTGTATAACCAATTTCAGGCCATCACATGGCCTCAAAACGTGTGGGAATAATCTACCAAAATTTGGCCATAACTTGGACATATAAAGTTGAAATGGTCTGCAATTTTTCACGGTAGCATGGTGACAGATCCTCACATGCCTATAAAACGTCAGACCAAAATCAATTCTTTTGATGCCTCATAAGGGTAAAATGTAACGGGCTGTATTTTCATAATAACTTGGGCAAGTGAAGTCCAAATGACTTGAAATTCAAGCTGGAGTCTATTGATGCATATATACACATGCCCAATGAAAATCAGGGCAAGATTCGTCAATTTGATATTTCAAAACAGTTGGGAAAAAGAACAAAGTCCAGGGTCATAAAATTGCAGCCTACTAGAGCAAGCTCACAAAAAACATGAATAATAATGGGATGTTCATAAAATTGCAGCCTACTAGAGCAAGCTCACAAAAAACATGAATAATAATGGGATGTGACAAAATTGCAGTAATAACTTTGAAATGAAATGGTTTGTAATTACATCCATGAGACCGAATGGTTTATGGGACCACCGATTACACTTATTGCTCCAACCACTCAAATATCCCCGGGACCCGAAGTATGATTTAGAATGTTGTTCCACCTTTTGCTGAATTGGGTTAGCATCTCCTCCAACTTTTTAAATCTTTTTTCCTCCAAAATATCTACCATGCAGCCAACTCTTAAATTTCACATATTTGGCTCATGTGTCCATGTACTAAGGACACTCAAAGATGAAGTGCTCCTCCGTTTTGACTACCCTTGTGGTGCAAAAAACACAAATCCCCTCGCCCCACTGCTCCTTAAGAGTCATCCATGCTTGTCTCGTATCAAAGTCTATGAGAGCCGATTCATAATCGAGCAATGAAGATATTTTCCCTCCAATTGATTTCAGTCCTTATATATGCTTTTTCATTATGTTCGTAAGTCGGGTTGAACATTGAGATATAGTATTCTCTGTTTTTGCTTATCCCCTTCCTCTACATTATCGTTCTGAATTTTTCGTTCACTGAATTTTAGAGTATTACAATGTTCCGTCTTGAATATTCAAAAAAGAATCATGAAGATGTATAAAGTTACTTGGGATATTTGTATATCCCACTGTCTACAATTTCTCATGTATTTTATCCTTTTAAAAACCCTTGTAAATAGTGATTGTTAGTTGTCATCCTAAGATTATGGTAAGTTTAGTTAGAAGATTATAAAGGTTATAGTTTTATACGTATGTTGGTTTCACCCAACGAATGTGGACCCAACGAATGTGGATTCATTCATTACTTTGTAGCTAGTGGTTAATACTTAAAAATAAACATATGTCAGCCTATTTAAAGACTCATTTTGTAAATACAAATTGGTCGGAATTGTAATTGCCACGAATTTTGCATTTTTCAATCTATCAAGCATAGTGGTATTTTCTTGCAGTGATTCTTGGTCACATCTCTACATAGACACCTTAATTGTTTATTGCTTGACCCTGAGTGGCAAAAATCCACGTCACTAGTATCAGTGCAATTCCGCTCCTTGGAATCTATCGATCCTAGGGTGCTCACATTTTTAGAGTTGTGGCCTCGCTACCATGGACCTTTGAGTTTCTGTATTACCCTTATTTTTAATTAATTTTATTGGATTTGGGTTTTGGAGGATCATTTATGCAAAATTATATTAGAAGCCCTCTAGACAAATTCGGATGGCTCTATGACGTTTGGAGTGATTGATTCGGTAGGGGTAGCCTTTCATTTCGTCACAAAAGGCCACCGTAGGTTTGAGATATTTTCATTTTAGCTTTCTAGGGTTAATGGTTTAACAAGCTTATTGTAAGTTTGGGTTTAGTTTTTGCAACACAAACTCTGAAGTAGGTTATATATAAAATTTATTGCGAGTTTGGGTTTAATTTTTACAACAAAAGTGGATATATATTTCTGTTACAAAAACTAAAACTAAACCCAAACCTGCAATAAGTTTGATATATATATATATAATCGACAAGAATGCCACTCAACAAGCTTGTTGACCGCATATGGTCCCTTCTGTGCATTGATGCCACCCACTCGTAGGCCCATGAGTGACATTATCCCCTATTTTAGTCTCCTGCAATCCCAAGTGGGCTGCCATCTTGCACGACCACTACAAATGGACAACGACTCACTCTTCTATCCTTTGCTCGCGGTGATCAGCATGCGCTCCCTTGTTATCTCAGTTGACGCTACCCACCGATGCCATCTTTGACACCTCTAGACCTTTACCTTTGATCGCAACTGTTGATCTATTGCAGTTGTTCTCAAAGGCATTTGTCCATCTACATTACGTACCCTCCCACTGATTGCCTTGTTAGATTAGTTGTTCCTCGTATGCCTTGTATGCCATTGATGCCCGAAAACACTCCTGCCACTCATGACTTCCTACTTAACAACATTGTGTATTTTTTTTTTTGTGCTAGAGCCACCGTAGAATATCTTTGACATTCGTGCACCCTGCTAAATTGTTGTACTTGCACGGTCTGCTGCGCCAATATCTACTGTTACATTTGTTTCACACACAACGATAGTCCCACCATGCATCACGCTAAAGCTAATACCCGCTTGAATTGTCTTGACGTGTGCCCTTACAACGTTCAACAATGCCTCTTGTAAGCATATGTCCAATGCTGCCAACGTTACCTTGGCGAAAGTCTTAATAGGGTCTAAAACTTATAAATTGCTTTGTTTTAAAACCTGCTAAAGTTTTTATTAGTACTTGTCGTCGTAGTATTACTATAAAAATAGTAATACTATGACGACAAGTACTCTTATTACTTGACGTCGTAGTACTACTATTACTTGTCGTCATAGTATTACTATTTTTATAGTAGTACTACGACGACAAGTACTAATAAAAATTTTACCAAGGTTTTAAAACAAAGATATATATATATATATATATATATATATATATATATATATATATATATATATATATATATATATATATATATATATATATATTGATAAACGTTTTTGAGTCGGAGTTATAAATCAAAGGTGGAAGGTTTTAATGGGACCCCACAATCCATATAAAATCTATCAAAGCGTTAACAGTTTAAACCAAAATAAATGGAACCAACAAGCCAACCTCAAAATCAGGGTAGTCCCACAAGAAAAGCAACAACCGAAAACAACAGTTGAAAATCAGTCCCAAATCAACAAAGCATCTAGGATCCGACCTAAGAACAACCAAGAGAAAACATCAACCAAGTAAAGCCAAATACAAGATCGCCCTTAATCAACAACAAATAAGATCGAATTAACCAATGGATGGAATTAGTCTTCCCCTGTAGAGGGATAGGAGATCTTTCATAGTCCATTAGGTGACATCCTTAATCAAATCTTCGGCGTCTCATGTCAACCTTTCTACCTCAATCGTACATCCTCTCTTTTTGACTGTGAAGCCCAAAGATGCTTTGAGTTTTGCCGCAGTGGAGTGAGGAGTGGAAACAGTTGGAGCCAACGGAAGGGTCGACCTCAGAAGCTCAATCTACCCTGCTTGTGCCCTTTGATCTACCTGGAGCAAGGAGTGCAAACAATTGGAGCTAATGGAGGGGTCAGCTTCAAATGTTGTCATATATATATATATATATATATATATATATATATATATATATATATATATATATATATGCCTTCTCGTGGATTTTTTTTGAGATGCATGATTTTTGTAACTGGATCACGCAGCTCGAATAAAATCGACAAGAAGGCAAGAGAGCAAAAAATGGCCTAAGCAGCCAGATTATGTGCTAACAAAAAAACACAGGTCACATAACTGCCACTAAAAGGGGCCAAAAAATAAAACCAAGGACAAGCCAAGGATTAACTAGCAGGAAAAGATCCTAGGAAGGGATACCACCTTAGAATAAGAACTTAGACAATCAACAAAACACAGGGATGCAACCAAGATCCATGCAGGAAAAAAAGGGGAGACCTTAATATGCTCACTATGCTACATTAGAGGGCTCACCACGAAACCTTCCACTGGGGGGCAGAGCTTGGTGCCTCCTCAGATTGGTTCCTTGATTTGTCCTCAGCAAGGGGCTCAAAATGACCACCCAAAGCAGGGGCTCGCAGTTTGGATTCAAGCCAAGCTCGCATGGTTGAAGAAGTCACCTAATGAGAGCTAGCCATCACTATTCCACTAGGCCCTGTGTCCATGATCCTTGTCGGGGGTGGCAAAGGATGGCCACCCCCAAACATTCGTGCCAACAATCATGTAGCAACAAACACTCGAGTTGACTAGCGCATCCCCAAGGTAGCTGAGAGGGAGGGCAAGGGAGCCCACAAGGAGTTCGCATCTAGAGGGGTAATAAAATGACTAGTTAGAAGGGGTAGGGGGGAGGGCGGGCGGTAACCAAGGTGACCTTGCAATTTATCCACATGAACCAAGGCAATGTTGAGCCGCTCTTTGAGCTCTCGAAAGATAGACAAGGGAATAGCGTCGTAGTTCTCCTTCCTTGTTAGGAGCACCATTGATGGGCTTTTCGCTAGAAAGTACTCAGTGATTGCTTGTCATCCCACTGTGTATCGAGGCTTTATCAACCATTTCACTACCTCCTTGACCAGTTCCTTGTCTTCCACAGCTAAGAGCATGTCATTGATGAATAATGAAGCGATGTCAGAATTCACCTTGACCTTGTAAGGAGCCTCCAAGAATACCAAGCCCACTATCTCTTTAATGGCCTCCAATACTGGCTTGGATTGAATCACAAAAACTTTCTTCAGGGGGGCTTCACTGACACTTCCCTTGAAAGACATTTCCCTCCTCTCAGAAGAGACACGCAACAAGGGCTCGTTGATGGTGATTTGGACTAAGCGCTCCATTCCAAACAACTCTCAATTCTCTTGCACCTAGCCCAAGAAGATCACTCAAAATAAATGCCTTCAATTTTGAAGCGTCGCACCCCTCATAAAGGCAAGGCACTTTACTAAAGACACCGTGTGTGAGGCACAAGAAATGATTGAGATGAATGATTAGTGGGAGACGCCTTTTTGCTGCCAAATCAACATTATGAATCCCAAAGATCGACAAGGGGAAAGTGGGGAAGGAGGTAGGGGTTCACCAAAATTGCCTCATGCCATGCATCCCAAGTGTTTTCCATAACAAGCTCTAGAAATTATGGGATACCTTGATTGGTGAGGAAATCTACTGTATTATTGGCCTTACAATAACAATAAGGCGCTTCTCAGGAATTGAGGGAACTTAGAATGTCCCAAGCCCGGCCCAATATATTTTCGATGTTCTAAGCATATGCCCCTCGATCACATAATGCTTGGGTTAAAACCATTGAGTCCCCTTCTATGATTACACTCTCCACACCACATTGCACTAATAGATCCACATCAAGGGTCAGTACTTGAGCCTCCACTTCATTATTGGTTCCATCAATTAATTTTAGCAAGGCTACTCTGATCAGAGAACTTGTACAATCTCTAATGATGCAACCAACCCTTGAGGCCCCGAGATTGCCCCAAGTAGCTTCATCAAAATTGAATTTAAAGAACCCTGAGGGAAGGGAACCCTAGACAAATTTTCCACCCTACAGGGCATTTTCTTATGAACTCTTAACCCATTAATAGGAAATTTGCAATATTTTTTTATACATAATAAATATTTGAAAAATTAAAAAATGTATTTTTATTTATAAAATTTGGTTATTAGTAGTAACATAGAATAATAAATGTTGATTTCCAAATTTTGTCACTCACAAGAATTTCATTGGTGGATTTTAAATTTTTTGAAAGACCTCAAACTTAAAGTGATTGATGTCATTTAAAAAAAAACATAAACAAATGGCATGATCTCTATGTTTGATTTCATTGCGCTTCCAATGTTCCTTGGGCTTTTTTAATTCAATTTTAATAAGCAACTACTATCACAAATTGTCTCAAAGTTGTGTAGTTTAACAAGTTAAATTAAATAATATTTTGTAGTGCATTTTCTAAAAGGGAGAGTCATACTTTCTCATTTAATATTCAATGAATGTTGAAGTAAATTTTAACTTGAAAATTATTTGTAAATGCTTTTTGGAATAGTTTTGAATAAGTTATAAATTATGCTCTCATTTTTTATATACTGAAAGGATGTTAGCGAAGTTTGTATAAATTTGATTTACATCTAAAATATTTTTATTTATATGTTGCAATTATTATAGTTCACGAGATTGTCATCAATTTAACTAAATAAGATGTTTTTATTGTGCACAATCCATCAACGTATTTGTAAACTACTATATACATACCACTTGCATGATTGTCAATAACAAAAATCCACGCCCTCTCAATATGCAAGTACTTAAAGCAACACCATGCCACTATCATAAAGTTTATTTAAAATAATTTTAAACTTTATTATAAGTCGAAAAAAAAAATAACATTGGCTAATTATTATTATAAATCATAATAATAATTAATTATATTTTTTTTTAAAAAGAGAGATAAGGGGAAAATTTTGTTCTCAATAGGGAAATTTTGAAAGTACAACCTTTTGGACTCTATTCAGCTTGCCATGCAGTGAATCACTTGTAGCGTATTAAGGAATCTTTAGAAGTATTACTCGAAGATCCACTTCTTCAGTGTTACACATTTTAAGCATACTTTTCATATGTTAGTGGTGTCTATGATGGCCCTCAAACCTCAACTCATATATCCAAATGGTCTTTCGAATTATTTTCAAAGTTCAAGTATAGGTTAGGGTAATGTTTTCTAATTTGTTGGACATTTTCTTGTGGCATTTATATTCTATGGGTACTCCGTTATCATGAGTTGTAGCTTCTACAACAAACAATTTTGTTCTCGATTTGGTGGCATTTTTCTCATGGGATCATGCTCAAAGTGTGCCAATCTTTGGATCAACGTCACTTGTCGGTTGTAGCTCCTTGCATTATCTTTCTACGACTCTTTTGGCAACAAAACTTCCATTTCACTACTTCCACATCATTGGTTGCATTTCAATTTTCAACATGTCAACTATTCACCTTCGACATTGTATTCATTGATCGTCTCTCATTGCAGTCATCTCTCCCAATTCTTTATCTTTTGTATGCTTTGGGGTGACTCCCAATTCTTTATCGTTCATATGCTTTGGAGGCCAAAGCTTATATTGTTGGGAGGAATGACGAGGATGTATGACTACTTAGGACAGTTGTATATTCTGTAGTTCACAATTTCTCCTATGTATTTCATCATTGTAAATAGTGATTGCTAGTTGTTATCCTAGATTAGAATAAGTTCAGTTAACACATTATTATGGGCTTGCTTATTGTTTTATCTTGACATTAGTTTTACCCAATAAATGCGGATTCATTCTGTAGTTTCTAGCTAGTGGTTATTAGCTAAACTATGCTCATATCAAACATATTAAAAGGGTTCATTTATAAATACAAATTGATTGAAACTGTAATCAGATTGAGTGGGAATTGTGCATTTTCAAAATCTATTAAGCATAATAGTGTTTTCTTGTAAGGATTTTGTAGTCACACTCTTGCATAGTCACCTTGACTATTGCATGCTTGATCTTGTATGACAAAATCCACATCAAAGAGGATTATAGCCTTATAAAGAGATGGTCATGAACTGAAATTTATAATAAAACTAGAAAGTTGTATAAAATGAAGTAAAGAACTTATTCTTCACACATAGGGTCCTCACTGTAAGTAGACTCATCTCTCAGAAAATGCAATCCCATATCAACATCACATAAAATGTAAATCTGGCATCATATATGTATAAATTCTCCACATGGGTGCTCTCTTAGAGCTGCAAAATCTCAAAATGAATCTTCCATTTTTCCTTTCTCTAAAGTTGAGTACAAAGAGAAATATTTATAGAAATACTAAGGATAGTGTAAGCCTTTTTCTAACTGGTTGGAAAATAGGCACTTTGATTCATATATGAAAAGGTCATCTCCCATTGGTTAACAAAAAGACAAACTTATTTTCGTAATTCTAGCAAACATAGTAAATAGGAAACTATAGAACTTTAGGTTGTAACTACAAACCTAAGTTCACTTATGCATGTCTATATATCCGGTTGCACCAAAACACCCCTTTAAGTGCAACTTAGGGAGTTATGTACCAACAAAGTGAGGCTCAAGTCCTCACAACTGGATTCCAACACAAGCCTTGATGAGGTATCCATGTACAATGAAAACTCATTAATGAAAAAGGCAATAAACACCCTCGCTCCCCCAAGGACTACTTGTTTCAAATGATGTGGTGAAGGAAAGGAAGTCACAAATATAACAATGTTGATGACAAGGCCCTCTGTTTGAAGGAGGTCCACATGCATCAAATATTACTTATGTGCTTTACAAAAGGAAGGACAAACAAAGTGTACTCAAAGTCTCCCACTCCATGAAGGAAGTTAAAGGCAATAATATAAAGATTTACGAGGTTGGCCCAACACTAAAGTGTGGTAATGATATAAGAAGATTGTGCATAAGAACTGAAAAGGATACCATCGGAGAAGATCGGTCAGAAGGACATGGACCATTCATCAAAATAATATCCATGCGAAATGGAGGGCATAACTCAACAACTTTCAAAATTTGAAGAATGAGAATCCAAAAGAAAATGGGGAGGTGCCAAAGAACATATTAGAGGCTCTCCCATAAATGGAGACAAAATAATCCTCCAAAGTATGCATGTGTGATGGCTTTATAAGAAGAGCATCAACTAGTACAAAGACTAAAGTGGAGTCTACAAAAAAGATGTGTAACATTTGGAAAAAAAAACTCATTCTAAAGGGGGGGCTTTATAAAGAGAATATAAATTTCTGACATGATCGAATCATTAGAAGAGATGGGAGGTGTGGAAACTACATTCTCACTTGAAGAGTCTCTAATAAAAGAAGGGTCTCCAAATAGATTTTAAAGAATTTTCCAAATCGTATGGGGACACTCTGTGTGCTCAAGATGGTGGTAGAGAGGAATGCAAACATTTATTTACAAGTGACCAAGAACAATGTCATATTGATTGAGCCAGTCTTTATACAATTTTGGGTCAAAAGGAACAAGAACTTGTCCATATAGAAATGAACGAAGGCCCTGGGTAATGAAGAACTGTTCCATGCACAAACTTCAAGGTGCATAATTGGTCCTACCAAGAAGTAATGGAGGTGAATTTATTAGCTTGGTGGTTTTTAAAAGAGCTCTCAATATAGGATATGAATTTGTCCATGCAACCACAAGCATAGTGAGAACACAAAAAAAAGCAAAAAAACTAATGTGTTCCTTATTAAACTTACAAAATGGTGAAGCATGGAAAGGCCTTACATAAGTGCTAAAAAATTGAGTGTGACGCATCACAATAGTGTCCAAGATGGCCCAAAATATAGCCAAAGTGTGGCATGAAACATTTATTGTGCCAACAATTCCCAACAAGCATGACAAATGTGTTGTGAAAATAAAGAGCCCCCAACACAATGTTTTTGCATGCAAAAAAATGAAATATGCCCTTAGAATGTTGGCACTTTATAATTGATTGCAAATAGAGTATATTCAACCCCTCACAATTTCTTATAATTGCACATTGTGATGTACAATTTTAGATTTTAAAGTGTGAAAATAATAATAATAATAATAATAATAATAAAGTTGATTTTAGTAGATATCTGGAAAGTGCTTGAAAAATAAAAGTGGTAAAAATAATTGCATTAATGCTCAAGCTATCAATTGTTGAAGAAGTGTGTTGAAAGTTCCTTATTGGGTCCCACAAAGAAAAATCGTATTTCATGCAATACAATGTGGAGAAAACTACAAATCTAAATTGTTTGTAAAAAAAAAAAATCATGTTCGAAAAAGTGTCATCCAATTTTGTTGAACGGATTGTGAGATATGATTCGTTGAATAATTGTGCCTTACATAGTAACATCTAGGGACAACGGGTATAAAAACATTTTTTGTGGGGGTGTGACCACCTACCACACCAAACCCACTCTCTAATCTGTCTTACGAAAAATAAACACGTAAAAAATGGACCATTTGGGGCTTCCAAAAACCAAAAAAAGCCTCTCAAAATGAAAGCATTGCAAGGACCAAGGGCTAAGAAATGGCTATGGGGGGGGGCTCCAATGTCCTTGGTGGGATGGGTGGAGGCTAGCGGTGCCTTGGTTGAGTGGCAATGTTGAATAGGTTGAGCGGCCCTACGTAAATGGAACATTATTAGCGTTACAAATTTATAGCCTATAGGAAGCAACACAGAGGGGGGAGTAGCCTAATTGATCGGCTGGGGAGGCGGGGAAGGAGGAAGGTGACATAAGAGTTGAGAACATTTGGTGGGGTGGTTGTGGAGTGACCATTCCAAGTAGGGGAAGGTAGTGAGGGGTTGTTGTAAGGCAAAAGGAAAGTTTAGAAATAACTTATAGGAGCTCCACAACTCTCTTCTTTGTATTTTTTTGAAATGAAGCAAATTGATGGGAGAATTTCCAGAGAATAATCGATATAGGTTTTGATCGAGATATGATTCTTTGTAAAAAAATAGCCATGTTCAAAAATGTGTCACCTAATTTGGTGAACGGATTAAAATCGTATTTCATGCGATACAATGTGGAAAAAACTGTGAATCTAAATTCTTTGCAAAAAAATAGGCATGCTAAAAAAAGTGTCACCCAATTTTGTTGAATGGATTACAAGATATGATTCATCGAATAATTGTGCCTTGCATAGTAACATCTGGGGACAACAGGTATAAAAACATTTTTTGTGAGGGGGTGACCACCTACCACACCAAACCCACTCTCTGATCTTTATCTTACGAAAAACAAACCCGTAAAAAATGGGACCATTTGGGGCTTCCAAAAACCCAAAAAAGCCTCTTGAAATGAAAACATTGCAAGGATTAGGGGCTAATAAATGGGTGGTGTGGGGGGCGGGAGCGAGACTAGGCTCCAATGTCCTTGGTGGGATGGGTGGAGTGCTTGCAGTGCCCTGATTGGGCGACAATGTTGAGTAGTTTGAGCGGCCCTACATAAATGAAGCATTAGTAGCATTACAAATTTATAGCCTATAAGAGGCAACACATGGGGGGAGTCGTTGACTGATCGGCTAGGGGGGTGACAGAAGAGTTGAGAACATTTGGTGGGGTGGTTGTGGAGTGACCATTCCAAGTAGGGGAAGGTAGGGAGGGGTTGTCGTAAAGCAAAAGGAAACTTTAGAAATAACTTATAGGAGCTCCACAACTCTCTTTTTTGTATTTTTTTGAAATGAAGCAAATTGATGGGAGAATTTCTAGAGAATAATCGGTATAGGTTGTGATTGAGATATGATTCTTTGCAAAAAAATAGTCATGTTCAAAAAAGTGTCACCTAATTTTGTTGAACGGATTAAAATCATATTTCATGCAATATAATGTGGAAAAAACTACAAATCTAAATTCTTTGCAAAAAAATAGTCATGTTCAAAAAAGTGTCACCCAATTTTGTTGAATGGATTGCGAGATATGATTCATCGAATAATTGTGTCGTACATAGTAACATCTGGGGACAATGGGTATAAAAACATTTTTTTATGGGGGTGTGACCACCTACCACACCAAACCCACTCTCTGATCTTTGTCTTACGAAAAACAAACCCGTAAAAAAGGGACCATTTGGGGCTTCCAAAAACAAAAAAAAGCCATTTGAAATGAAAAATATTGCAAGGACTAGGGGCTAAGAAATGGCTATGATGGGGCTCCAATGTCCTTGGTGGGATGGGCGGAGGACTAGCGGTGCCCTGGTTGGGTGGCGATGTTGAGTGGCCTTGCGTAAATGGAGTATTAGTAGCGTTACAAATTTATAGCCTATAAGAGGCAACACAAAGGGGGAGTAGCTGACTGATCGGCAAGGGCTAGGGGGGTGGATCGGCTGGGGGGCGATGACTTAAGAGTTGAGAACATTTGGTGGGGTGGTTTTGGAGTGACCATTCCAAGTAGGGGAAGGTAGTGAGGGGTTGTCGTAAGGCAAAAGGAAACTTTAGAAATAACTTATAAGAGTTCCACAACTCTTTTTTTTTGTATTTTTTTGAAATGAAGCAAATTGATGGGAGAATTTCTAGAGAATAATCGGTATAGGTTGTGACGGATGTTTTTTTCACAAAAAAACACAAAACTTCCCGAGGACAGCTAGTCCTTCTTGATCCCCTATAAGGTCAGAAACTTCAAATTTATGTTAAATATGAATTGTAAACCCAAAAATTCTAATTTTATTTTAAACATAAAAAAAATTGTATATTTTCTCAAAAAATTGATTTCCCTACTTAGAAAAATACAATAAATGAGAAAATTAAAATACAACAAAAACCCACCAAACCCTTGTTTTTTCCCTAAAAATTGAAACCCACTAAATGTTTCAAAAACACAGTACCCCTAACTAGTTATTTGGGGTTTTTCTAACTTGAAACTAGTATAAAAAAACCCTATATGTCAGTTTTGAGCAACAAAAAACCTTGAGAAGAAGAAAACAAACAAAGAAACATTGCTAGAAATATGTGAAGGTAAACATAACAAATAGGAACCCTAAATCTTAACTTTAACGTTTATATTCTCTGAATAGGTGTTGTAGATGAATGGCTCTAGTGCCATGTAGAAAACAAAGAAAATACCGATTCTTCCATCTCACAAGATCCTCCATATAAGTAGTCTCATCTTTCATAATATGCAATACTATAACAATATCACAAGAAATGTGAATCTGACAGTATAAGTATATATATCCAAATGGGTGTTCTTGCAGAGCTACAAAATCGTGGGGTTCAACGGTAAGAGGTTCCGCATCAATATCTCCCTTAAGTTTATCATCTAAAGAAGAGTTTCCTTTAAAATTATGAAATAAAGGAGGGGTACAAGGAGAAAATGTTATAGTAACATTCATGAAATTCTCGTTAAGACCAAAGAGATTAAAAATATCTTACAAGTGAGAATCATAATTAGCTGCAACATTTTCACAACATTTATTTCCATTGATCATCGATAATAGAAACTATAACAAGGAGAGTGACTAGAGTGTCATTAGTATTCTAAATAGAAATTGTAGAGCAAAGAGCTCTTGGATTCATTAGTGTCATGAACATCTAAAGTAGAAATTGTAATAGGAAGAGCCAATGGATGAGGTGAAGGGGACTTAAGAGTGATGTTATATTTCAATGCTTCATAACATGTATTTTTTCTAAAATATTGACTCAAGATGACTGAATTTTCTACAATCATTGCATATATATTACTTAGATTAAATACTTCCTTGAGCATAGATTATGTTGCATGGGGGAAATCAATATTTGAGGATGTAAGTGTTGGTTGTTACTAAAAATGGAAAAGCCAATGAAACCAAGAGTTTTGTCATCCTTCCTAAGCCACTTAATCTCATTTTATTCATCCAAAAGTGTGTGCTCATCACCACAAATAATTGGCTCCAGGGATGCACAAATTAGGAGACAGCCTTGGAATTTGACTAAGTGTTGAGTAATGTGGGAATAGTGCATGTAGGATAGAGGAGGCTTATTAAGAAGGGACTTGCACATGGTAGAACAAGGTAGATATAAAGGCACAAACATGTAAGAAAAACCCATGGGAGAGTTATGCGGACTTATAGGCGAAATATATTGCAGGATTCCTTGGATGTTCAAGAATGTATTATGCCATGACATGGAAGATAAAGATCAAAACTAAATCTTCTAGAACATTCTAGAAGATTTCCAAACGTGAATAGTTGTAAGGTAAGGGTGGTGGGAAATAACTATAAGTACCTTTGTTAGCCATGTGATAGTTAATTATTAATTATAGAAGTTAGATGATTATTTGGCATGATAATGCTTATACAAAGCTATATGATGTATTTTGGATGATATGATGTGTTTTGGATGAAATGATGTATTTTGGATCATATGATAACTTGGCATATGTTGTAAATGAGGTTATGTACATGTTGATGTATATGATTATATGAGATGTGAGTTCTTGTGTTATGAATTTATTTATGTTAACCCCTGAAATTGACTAAGTGCCAAAAAGCAAACACATGCAAGTGTGCAACAAAAAAAGAGAGAATAATGCCAACAACTGAGAAGTGGTGCATGCAATCCAATCCAATAACATGTGCACACCTAAACATACCACCAATGAGACATGCACAAACCATCATAAACCATGCCGATGTGTGCTAAATGACAAAATAACAAGATCCAGACAAGCAACCACATGGACCCAAGAATTGTAGTGGGAATTATGGGTGAAGATGATGAAAGTAAGGTCTGACAGTAGATACAAACAAAATAATTTTGAAGCAATGATAGAAGGTGATGGTAGATGGCATTGAGAAACATTAACACATTTAAATTGTGAGGTAGGTAGAACAACGCAATAACTACAAAATGGTTGCATCTGTTGGTAGGAAAGGCTCTAAGGGGCATATAAAAGGCATATGTCGAATAAAAGAAAGAAAAGATGAGAAGAGAGGAGGTAGTTGTTGGGTTGTTTCTAGTTAATTAAAAGAAGGCCGGTTAGTAACGTAGATGTCACATACTGCAAAACTATATACATTAATGGATGTGTCATTAGCTTAGATTAGAGTGAAGGTTGAGTATAAGAGCAATAAAATTGGAAGTGCAAAGACACCTTGTAAAACATATATGGTTATGTAATGTAAAAAAATTAATCTATAAATTTGCACGATTAACTATTTGATGACTTAATAAGCCCCTTAAGGTAGTGTTGCTTTACTACACTTAATTATAGAATTAGTCATGCTTTACTGATCATCTATGAGATTATTTTTAGATAACTACTTATGATCCAATACTTAATGCGATAATAGGGCAACGTGAATGCATAAAGGAGCCTTCAAGACTATGTCCCAATCCACTCACCATCATGTGAAACTAACCCCAACATACCTCGGTTCCCCTCTCTTTGCACCTGAGTTGAGTGTGTAAGGCCCCTTGCATGATATGTTGACATAATAGCTGGTTTGATACCAATCAAGGAGTATGAGTGACCTGATCCACTCATGACTTATGAACTAGACTAAATGCGCAACATTTTGGTTCCATTATTTATATGGGTCTTATTTTGTTGTTGTGATAGTGAGTGTAGATGATCGGAAGAATGCAAAGATGGCTATTTAATCCCTCACATGTGTGAATTGTACAAAAGGATGGAGGTGGAAGTGGCAGGAAATTTATAAGGTAACAAAGAGAATTTCAGCATGGAAGGACCAAGCAATCGTGAGCTCAAAAGGTAGATATATGATGAGAATAAACATAGGGTAATGGTCAATATGGATATTAGGGATACGAGGGAGTTTGACTTAAGAGATGCCACGAGGACCCATAAAGAACGAGAAGGGCATAAGGAAGACTTTGGCGCAATGGTTCTATATTCAAACAATGAAGAAATGAGCGTCAATGAGCAAGAACAAGACTTGGAAGAGGATGTTGAAGGATTCCATGATGGGGATCGTTACAAATAAGCTATTATAGGAGTGCCTAAATCCCTGCAATCTGATGTGCATGCTCATGCACCTCATTTTGAATCAAAAGAAGAGTACCAGGACACTACAGAGGTAGGCAACATATGTGGATTTATCACATGAGCACAAGAAGAATCCCCACTAGAGAAGGTAGTCCCATATCCACTATTTGACCTAGTGGATACATAATTGATATGTCAAGTGGATACTATGCCACTCTTGGGAGGTGATACAATCCCTTTAACTAGTGGCTCAACACATATTGAAGTAGTAGGAGCTGGAGGACCATTGGTGGCTCAAAAACTGATTTGAGTGGTCAGGGGAGCCATTTTGCATCCACTTATTGCAGTTGGTGGAGCCATACTACTAGCTGGGAGAAGTTAAGGTCTAGGCGCATATTCAAGTGGTGTTTTGATGGCATCAATTTTGCAAGCACCATTCACACCTATGCCTACCTCAAAAATATATTATGGATTGACTCTGAGCCTACCAGAGTGTTGTGGGGTTGAAAACATTATAGACCCTATTCACAAGTGTGAATTGATTTGGTGAACAAAAGGGATCACCTCCCCCCAAAAGAAGGCAAGCTAGTTTTCATCCACTTTATTATCATGCACACACTTGGCATAAGAATTTGGACCCCACATAGACTATTGTCGATTTTGATTTCTTGAAGGATGCATTTTTAAATGAATTTGACATCCTAGAGTTTGAATAGTAGAGGATTGATGTGCTCAAAGAGATCAAGCAAGAACTAGGAGAGAGTGTTTGCACCTATGATGTCAGGTTTATGACCATAGTGTCTAAGCTCTCATATGTGCTTGACCCTGTCCAACATGCTCAGTGGTTTGTGTGAAGGTTGATTTCACCAATCCTATGTGCCCTCTCTATGTGGGCATTTTTGAACATCGAGAGGCACTAGAGCCTGCACTAAGAGCTAATGCTATTGGCACAAAGGATATAGAGTTAGCTTGATGATGGAGGTGCATGTCACAATGATGGAATTATTTATATAATATATTATGGACACCTAGGCACATGTCACATGCCCTGGTTTGTGGTGCATTGACTATAAGGTGGAGGGGCACAATCAAAATAACTACCCTAGGTATAGTGCACATGCCTTGAAAATCTCATGTGAAGTCTACCATGAGGTCCATGAGACTTGTTACTGCCCTCTTTTACAACACATAACTAAGATGAAGGTGTATTTGTATTGTCAAATCTATGATTATTTCACCCACAATACTGATGATTGTTGGGTGATTGATAAATTTTGTGAGGCACATAAATGATCTACATAACATGTTGTTGCAAGACCCTTGAGATATGGGCCAAAAAACCTTGGTTATGGATACCACAAATAATAGCATGGGAACCAAGGTTGTGTTGGAGGCCACGATGGGGGCATGTATCCATAATGATCATGTCACAGGTTTGGTTTTTTGGACCAATTTTAACACGATTGTCACCAGTGTCCCACTTATGTGTATTGTTGTGGTACACAAGGTTGAGGACTGATCTAATTTATATGTGAGGATCGTACATAAGGGAATGCCTAAGAAAGGGGATAGGATGGTCTGATGCATGCACAAGTTGAGAGTGTATAAAAAGGAGAATAAAAAGAGTGTTGGAGCCAAATTCTAGACACTAATGAGCAGTGACATGACTGACCCAAAAGAAAAGGCCCCCAAAAAGGAGACTAGGACAAGGTGTGAGTCTGAGCAGCAAGGAACAAATGCAACATGCCCAATGCTTATCCTTACGAATCCCCAAGATAGGTCATGACAAACAAAGGTAATGATCAGGGTCATGCATGTGATTTAGCACCTGTAATAAAAACTTTAGCTCACCCAGGAGCTGGAGGAGAAGCTCAGCTAGAACTTCAGGCCATAAAGAGAAAATTGTGACCTTGTTGACATAATATATATTCTACAATGTAAAGGGATTGTTCCCATGCTAAATAACCTCTCAAAGGAATGTGAAAATGTAAAACCAATAGATGTCTTGATTATATACCTATACTGAAGACGTGAGATGGAGACTGCCTAGAGTGCAAGTTATGATTGAGAGTTGCTTGTGGCTATTGAGATCAATGTATAGTCAGTCTATGACATCTTGATGGATAGTGGCACCAAAGTGAATGTGCTTCTAAGAGATGCATGGTGGAATATGGGAAGTCCCACATTATAGTCATCATATCATGTCTTGAATATGGCCAACAAGAGTAGAGCACAACCAATAGGGTTTTACATGATGCTGACATTGAGATCATGGTTTTCAAGTTTAGTGTTGAATTTGAGGTGATGGAGCTTGTCAATGAAGACAAATACCTATTTTGTTAGGAAGGCCATGGTGGTATGACAACAATGTGGATATGTGCTTCAAACAACATTATATGAGCTTCGAGAATGTAAGCAAACACACGGTGATTATGTTGGTTGCAGACCAAGGTGTTGTGAATGTTGAACATGTGGAGGTGACAAATGAGTTCAATGCCATTTAAAATATCACTAAGACAAGTACAAGGCCAAGTGGAGAAGACACCTTATAATTGAAGGACATAAAAGTTAGCTTAGAGATTGTGAGCATTAATGGAGACCCATGGGTATAGGAGGCATATGAAACTACTAGGAGAAGATGGGGGTTGATACACTCAAACCCCCTATTTGAACCTTAGCGTGACATGTCACGTGCCAAGAGCACACCATCCTTCAGAAGGGTTGGGTGTCGATGTGGAATGATTTGGTTGCACCCCCAATCCCAAGCCATAAGGAAGGGGCTTTGTTATTGTGTCAGCTCTTCCATTGTAAATATCATTTTGAAGTCACATGCCATCTTGAGGAAAGAACCCAAGGAATTTTTTATGCCAATGGTGATGATTACACACATTAACAAAGGGATTCCAAGACCCCAAAGACTGGGACAACCTTCAACTACAAACAAGGTTTGGTTGTGATGTGCACCTAATAGTTATGAAGGAATAAAGCTACCCCAAATTAACAAGGATATCCTTCCTTTATGAGCCTATTAACTAGCTACCATATGCCCCAAGGATGAACAAAACAATCAATTAGCAGGATTGTCAAGCTATGGATCACGGACTAGTAGTGGTGAGATGCCATGAGGGCATTTTGTGGTTATCATATTAGATTGGTCAGGTAATAAGACATTTTCATCCAAGTTGTAATAATACTTTCAAATCCATTTTATTTCAATACTTTTCTTTGTTAGAGTTTAATAGGTCCTACACACAATAGTTATGTGCAAAAGGAATAAGATGCACTCACCTCTTAATATCCATCCAAGCAAGTCGAACAGGGGTTTTCTTTTGAAAGTCATAACCACCAGATGTCTAATTATCTATGGTGAGGTTTAGAGTGTTTTAAAATGTAAAAAGGTGCTTCACGCCACCCAAAAATATGCAAGTATGTCCAGTTGGCACTATGTTGATGAAAAGATGCACTATACTTGAGGACTAGGCACAAATTTTAGTGAGGGGTAAGTAGTGCCCTAGAAGGAAAAAATATGGCTTCTACAGAAAGGTGTCAGGAAGAATAAGTAAGGAGTGAATACATTATTTGAATAAAGGAATGACATGCATAAGGAGGAGTATAACGTGCAAAAAAACACATGAGGGAGAAAGGGGGATAACACGTGGAAGGAAGTAGTATGTCAAGCAAGCCAAGGGTGAAATGTGAAGTGACAAGTGTCGGGCCCAAGGACACAAAATGATAGATGGACAATTGGCTAGCTATAATAAGTGACAAATGGCGATGATTGGACAAAAGTATAGGAAAGGATGATAGGTCAAAAGTCTGATCCAAATTAACTGCTATCAGAGTAAAGTGGTGTGAGAAATGACTGAACTAGGAAAGGAAAAACATGGAGGTGATCAAGGCATGATTAAGGCACATTCTTTGTCACCATTTTCAAACTTGAGGTATGACTTAACTAAGCTACCCTAGGTATAAAAGGTAGGAATAGGTGACAGACCTAATGGATGGACAATTGTCAACCCATAGACCGGATCAACTAGTGATCTCCTTATTGTAGCTATAAAAATGGGTACTTGGCCCATGGCACAAGCTACTAAGCAAAGATTATATAGGAGGAATTTATTTTTTGAAGAGATAGTAGAGGTAAATGAAGAGATAATAGTGTGAGGATAATTTGGAAGGATTAGAGGGTGGATGAGGACAAGGGTATATGGGTCAAGCTCTGTGTATTAAGAGAGAGCTTTGAAGATTGTGATGAGGAAGGCCCAAGGCTATGAAAAGAGATGGCAAAGACCTATTACAATTAAAAGGTTTAACCTTAGAGTCCCTGCATATTTTTTAGTGTGGGAAGGTTTTAAAATAAGAAGGTTATGAAGTTTCAACTCTCATTCCCTTAGGAGATTGCAATAAAACCATGAACCTGCAGTTAGCAGGGACAAGGTGCATAAGATCATTAATTAAATAGATCAATCACATGAAAAATTAATTAGGTAAGATTCATGGCCCTCCATCAAGAATGGATGGGTATAGGGTGATAAGTTCAGGAGAAGCACAATGATCTTGGTAGAAACCTGCACATGAAGCAGGCTTGAAGAAGAAGAGGAAGCAACTAAAGAATGGTTAATGTTATTTTACATCGATGAAAATTGGAAACACCATAGGCCAAGAAGATGCACACTAATTTTTTTCACCTAAAGGATGGAGGGTATTCAAATAACATATCTGATGGTGAGGCAAGAAGAGGAGACAATAGGGTTTCATGCTACCATGTTGGGTAGTGATCATCTAGACTTATCTAATGATGATAGGAAGTTCAAAGGGGAAACTATGGACATGTGAAGCCATGGATCCATCCACCTAGATGGTTTATGCCATCTACAAAGCTACCTTCACTCCTCAAGGGTAATCCAGGTGTACATTGTGAGGGAGTCACACACAAGTAACAACAGAAGGTAGGGTTATCTTATCTAACATAGTCTGTAATAGTGATACTCACAGTAAATGATTTGTGGCCATCAGTGGGACACAAGGATCTAGGTTGACTCAAGGATGCATGTAGAAGTTGTTGGGATGTAAATCCTCTTGTATAAGGATGCGTAGAGGAAGGTTTTCAGGAGATCAATGAGGAGAAGTTGATTGTAGGCTGAACTTCGAGATACCCTTGCAAAGTAGCTAAGGTGGTCATGCAAGAATGAAAGGTTCCTTAGGGAAGTAATCAATGCCTCAACACTAAGGAGAGTATAAACTTTAGCCTATGAAGGAAAATGCATAACTCTTTGAACATAAAAACCACCAGGAAGGTAGGGCTTGAGCCGATCCATAATTCACCATCCTTCTCTATAAGGAGTATGATAAGAGAGCTAGTGGATGGGGAAGAAGACAATGAAGAGTGTGCAAGTTTTCACTTGCTACAAGAATGATGAAAAGTGTCTTATTAAGAGCTACACAAAATGAGGCTTGTATAAAATTGTAAATCCAGATAAAATAGTTTCTTATGGTGAAACTTTATAGGCAAATGGATTGCATAAGGAAAGAAAGTAAGAGATTGACTAGTTGCCTGGGGATGGACAACTAGTTCAGTGTGGGGTGATGTTAACCCCCAAAATCAGCTAATTACTAAAAAGTGAATGCACATAATAGGTGAAGGTAGAAAAATGCCAATAGCCAATAAGTAGTGCACACAATTTGATCCAATAAATTGTGCATGTGCTCAAAATAGATAGTCATTACGAAAAGTCAAACCATCAAAAACCATGATGGCATGTGCTAAATGATAAATGACAAGCTCCAAATAAGAAAACATGTGGACCCAAGAACCATAATGGGAATTATAGGCAAAGACAATGGAAGTAAGTTTTGATAATAGATCCAAGAAATACAATTGTGAAGGAATGATAAAAGGTAACAATAGATGGAATCAAGCTTCACAATGTATTTAAACTATGAGGTAGGTAGAATGATGCAAAAATTGTAAAATTATTGCAGCCATTGGTGAAAAAGGATCCAAGGGGCCTATAAAAGGCATAAGTTGAATATAATAAAGAAAATAGGAGAAGAAAGGAGGTGGATGTTGGGTTGTTATTAGTTAATTAAAAGAAGACTGGTTAATAACCAAGACTCCATAGACTGCCAAACTATATAGATTAAGTGTTCTGCCATTAGCTTAGATTAGAGTGAAGGTTGAGTCTCAGAGCAATAACATTGTAAGTGCAAAGACTCCTTGTAAATCATATATGGCTATGTAATGTTGAGAAATTGATAAATAAATCTACATGATTAACTATTTGATGACTGACTAAGCCCCTTATGGTAGTGCTACTTTACCAAGTTTAATTATAGAATTAGTCATGTTTTGATGATCATCTATGACATTGTTGTTAGAGAAGTACTTCTGAGTTAATACTAAGTGTGATAACAAGGCAATGTGAATGTGTGAGAGAGCCTTCAAAATATGTCCCAACCCACTCACTGTCACACACAACTAACCCCAACCTACTTTGATTCCCCTCTCTTTATGGTTTGGGTGAGCACACAAGGCCCTTTTGCATGATATGCTGAAGCAAGAGCTGGTTTAACACTAGTTGAGGAGCGCTTGGGACTTATCGACTAGACTAGATGAGTACAATAATTTTTTATGTTTCTTTTGTTGTTCCTTTATTATTTTAGGGGTTTTACATGGATATTTTCTATGTTTTGGTAGTTTTGTCTATAGTTTATGTTGATAATTATCTATATTCTAATCATGAGGTGTTTAGTAATCTTTATTTATGATGAGTGAGTGATGGAGATCTTTTTTCAAGTGATAGACCGATGCAAGATTGTCTTATTTATTGAAGCTCACTGAGGTAACATAGGAGTTATTGATGAGTACTAAATGAATGCATCATTTTGGTTTTTTCACTAGGACTTGTCTACTTAGATGATGGAGATTGAGTGGTGAATGGTGGATTACATTACACTAGAATGCATAGAGGTTTGGTTTGAAGAAAAAACCCTGGGATTTACTAAAGAAGCAACACACATAATATATGTGCAGGATAAGAATTGGTTGTAAATAAATATTTACAACATATTATACAAAGTATTTTTTTTGAATTTATTTAGAATATTTGTGCATGAATGGTTGCATATACTTTAGAATTGAGGTAGGTGGTCAGTAGAAAGCACACTTGGCCAAAGGATCACATATATAATTTAAAGGAGACTAGTTCATGCAATAGATGTCTAGTGGAGAGGTGCATTGAATAATTACTTGTTATAATATTTAATGTCAACCTATACCTACCAAGAGGAGGCAGAATATATTTTTCTATACAATCCAAGATGTCTTTCATTACTCAAATTCCTTTGTGGATGAAGATGTTGTTATTAGTCTATGGAATTGAGCACTTGCAGATGGAAAGCTAAATTGTTTGTACATGGGCTAGGTGTATGGTAGGTTGGAGAAGAGTTTAAGATTGTACAAGAGTTATAAGTGATGTAAATATTTAAGGTAAGTAATGGATGTATTGAAAAAGGGATTTTTTTTCATAAATATGAAGAAGGTAGATAAAAGATAATTTATACCAAGTGTATATGCCTATAGTTTTCAGTCATTGATAGTTTCTTTTACAGGATTCATCAATGCATCCTTCTCCCTAAGTGGTGGTCCTAAGGAGTGCATTGGGGTCAGGGATGGGCTATCTCATTTTAATTTATTATATATTGTCATATGCTCACATATCATGCTTATTTTACTCTCATTATCTCGTTACTCGGTCATTCTAGCCTCCTCGATGCTAGTTTACTTATTTTTTGACCCTTCCACTAGTTTCGCACACTTTCTTGACTAAATCTCTCATGTCGGTTAGTTCTATTTAGACCTTGTGTTTTATATTATTTCATCCATTATTGACACAATTCATTTTATTTCATGTGTCCCTTTCCAAATATATTAACCACACTCGATATAATTTTGTGCCAATCTATACTAACTCGACATGGCCAACGTAGTACTATTCTTGTTCTAATGTTTATACTATATCGATTTAGATTGATTCCATTGGCATATTTGGTAGTTAACTCGTAGGAGTTGGATCCATATATAAATGTTTCCCAAATATTATTTTTATAATAAACACACCCCATTTTTCTATGCTTGTGCATGAAAATATGTCTTTAGTAGAGGAAGAAGAATTAGACTATAGGAGCTTATACTTTTGGAAGTTTGTGTTTGCACAAGGTCTTTATATTTATAGTAAGGAAGTCAAGAGGTAAACCTATTCTTTTGAGTCCCAAACTAAGGATACTTAGGTCTTCTTCATTACCTTTTTATTCTCCACCCATAACATCTCTCATAAATTTCCACTTGAGCCAAGGGGGAGATTGATGTACCAACAAGTCAACCTAAGATAAGTACCCATATCTCTAAAATATTTTGTTTATTTGGTTTATATGCATATATTGGAGTAGTATGTTATTTTTTATTCTTCATGCTTAGCTTAGCTTAGATTATGTTATCTTTTCATGTTAATATATCCCTAGTTAGATAACTCTTGGTTACAATCCATAATATAGATACTTGTTGCTTACAACATAATTAAATTTATCTATCTTTAGTTTAGCTATTTAACATATTGGATCTAAGTTGCCTTTGTTCACGAGTTCCTTACATAGGCTCCCTAATTATATCCTTGATCCCCATTTTACAAATAAATCTTGCTTATAGCCTCCACCCGCTTTGCAGTGGGGCTAATTGTATGTATTTTGGATATATTATGTTCTTCTACCTTTTTTATATTATAATATATTTATATTATTGACCGCATTCACTTTGTAGACATTCTAGTGAACTTGATATGAATCTTAGGTCATTTTGATGTTTTCTTTTATTTTTATATCTTCTTAGCTTTTCCATCAATTTTCAGTTATGTCATCTCTTATTATTTTTCTAGTGATCCTCAATGCATTTAGATTATACATGAGCAACTCCTTTATCCCTCCCATGCCCACCATTGAAGACAACTCCTTATGGTACAATTTTCATCAATTTTAATTGCAATATATCTAATACAACATGGTTTCAATAGCTTCTGATAGTGGCCTTGAAGATATTGACCAACATATCAATATATTGACTCAAAATCTATCTATATTCCAAATAACAATGGAATCCTTAAAAACCTAACAACTCTAGATATGTAGAAAGTGCTTGCAACTATATTCCTTCTCTTAATACCAATGCCATAAATATCACTTTTAGCAATCCTTCTCTTGTCAATAATTCCACCAATAATCCTTCTCAAAATCTTACTATTAATAGTGGGTAAGTCCTTGCTAAGGAAATAGAGCAAATGACCCTTAAACCAAGCTACCCATACCAATTAGATGCTTCAAACGAAAAACCACCTTTTAAAAATGGCTAACCAACCTCAACAAGTTGTTTGGAGTCAACTCAATCAAAACTATGCACATCTTCCTCTTATAGATGCTAATGGGAATATTACTCCCCAACATATTATGCACACAAAAATATGCTTAAAACTCTTCAAAATTAACATCTAACTCCCTATATTGTTTCCATGGACATTGAAGGTGCTTCTCCAACCATAACATACGATAGTAATATCGATCTTACCCTTCACCGTAAAGCATTTAGAAACCTTAATAAATAATGGAAGAAAGCTACTAATTATGGGATGACCAAGCTTAGAATAAAAACTATAGTTGGATATATGCTAGAATGTTATATTCAATTAGAGAACTAGAATATCTAGTCAATGGTTTAATTAAATAATTTCAATACCATAATATTATCAAAAACAACCTTGGTAACTTTATAAATACCAAGAAATTACCTAAATAATCCATCATTGATTTCATCAAGCGATGGAAGTATTTCACCTATAAATTAGATTATGACACAAGTGATGAAAATGTTTTCAAAATTTTCATTACCACTTTAAAGATTGTGCTTCAATACAAATTTAGGTCATTCTCTCATAAGACATTAGAAAAAGCCTTTAACCAAGATAAAATACAAGATTACCTTATGAACCAATTTGAACCTTCTCAAAACATTAATAGGGAATATTTCCAAACATAAACTAATGCAATCAATATCAACACTTCACAAAATAAACCTCCCCAACCTAAGTCGAGAGTATCTTTGTCAAAAAATTCAAACCCTACCTTCCCACTCTTAGCCTTCAAGAGCTCAATAAAATCATGCCACCTTATAGGAATTCTAGTTTTGACCAATTTAAGACTTTTACACCATTGTATAATCTCGACAATTTTTATTGGTTGCCTGCTATAGTTGGTCATGCTCATGAATATTGTTGTGAACTTAAGAAAATTGTTTATGAACTCATGCTAGGTGAAAAATTCAACTACAAAATGATATGTAAATATCATTATAAGGATTATATTAGATATTATAAATCCCAATCCAACCAACCCAACTAATGAAATCAATTTATTCAATCTCAACATAAAAAATCTCACAACAAATCTTAATAATCTTTTAATGCTAATAGTGCTTCTATGAAAAACATAAGCCTAGTCACAAAAATCATGTTACTAAACCTAAGAAGCCTTCTCAAGTTGAAATGTTTTCCAGATATACAATCACTTCTAATACAACTCTCAATACACTATTTACTTATTTCAATCCACCAATGGAGCCTCAATATAATGATTGAGTTCCTTTCATTACCAAAGCTCCCAAACCAAACCATAGATTTCAGCCAATTTTTTTTTTTTTTTTTTTTACCAAAGATAAATTCAATGGGCAATATTATCTAAATCATCATATGTTAATGCAATTAATGAATAATATTAACTAAATTATCATATGTTAATGTGGAAAATATTAACTATAACCAACATAAGCCTAGTCACAAAAATCATATTACTAAACCTAAGAAGCCTTCACAAGATGAAATGTTTTCCAAAGATCCAATCACTTATAATACAACTCTCAATATACTATTTAATTATTTCAATCCACCAATAGAGCATCAATATAATGATTGAGTTCCTTTCATTACCAAATCTCCCAAACCAAACCATAGATTTCAGCCAAAATATTATTATTATTTTTGCCAAAGATAAATTTAATGGAATTCTATAGAAGAGCTTAACACACTGTCTTACAAGATTCCTTTAATAAACTTATGAGAAAATCACCCTATCATCAAAAGCTTATCCTAAAAAATTTGAAAGACATATAAGAACTACCTTCTACAAATGATACCAAAACATCTATCCAACCTCTTGAAGGTCCTCAACTTACTGAAATCTATGCCATTGAAACTATATCCCATTCTTAACTTACTAGAAAAATCTATATATAATTACTTGATGATGATATGATCAATGATGGAATTATTTTCCAAGTGAATGACCCACCTATATTCACTTGTGTCATGATTAATCATTTTAAAATTATGAAAGTTTTGATGGATGAAGGATCCAAGATTAATTGGCCTCCTTGTGGTTAGTTAAAGACCTTGGCTATACCAAAAAGGACCTTAAGAAAACTAGGCTTACCTGTTGTGGAATTGATAATAACAACCAAAATCCTCTTGGTTTCATTTGGTTTCCTCTCATTATAGGATCTAAGAACATTCACACCAAGCTTATGGTTTTTGATCTTCCACTCTCTTACAACCTACTCTTAGGCTACCCACAAACTCATTTCATGAGTGTGATCGCTTCCTTTGGTATCCAATGCCTAAATATTTTTCAATAGGGTATTCATTAAAAATATGAAGCTGATACTAACCCATGGGATCTCAAATTACAAAATCCTAATATTTAATTTCATAATCTTGCTACCAAAATTATTGATAATGCTCATTTTCATGTGTTTGTCAACATGCATCCTAATATGCAAGTCAATCTTATTGACTCCAATGATGAAAAATAAAATAAGCTTAAAAGACTTGTAATATAACTAAGCTGTCACCATATTTATTGGAATGTATTCCTCAATCTCTTTTATTAAAATTTTGGTCCCTTCCCTTGATTGATGATGATAGTAAAAATTCACATCCCTGCATTGCTAACGAAGCTTCCCATGATAAATAATATTATGAATGCAAAGAATATGGGGTGGCTAAGATTTTCTAAGAATCATTATTCCTCTCTCCTCTCACTTTTAGTCAACTTGGTATATATGTCAATGATATCTCCAATGACAAGCCTCAAACCCCTACCCAAACATGCATTATTATATCACATTATAATGAATATTACATTATTTCCCAAGTCAAGCGATTGGATGTGATTCATTATTAACATTTCATTGCTAAAATGCATGCTTTCAATCAGTGTGTTCACCTAGTACACCTTTATTATGATTTTAGTCCTCACTTCAACTCAAGTGATGATGAAGAAAATATGGACATAGAAGGTTATGTACCTCATGTTAATAATCCCTTAGAAAATACTAATTGGGTATCAGGAAATCTCAATTTTTTATTCTATTTTTTTCTAAAATCACTTTTGAAAATTCTAGTAAAGATAAGTATATCAACCTGTCAATACATTTCAAGAAAAAACATGTGGGTAGAACTATATCAATCTTGATGATACAATTTAGAAACATCATTTTCTAGAAACCAACTACCTCAACCAAGACATCACTCAGATTTATGAATAGTTGAATAGAATACATCTTTAGATTCTAACCATATGAACCAGTTTGATAAAATTTATAAACATAATTTAGAAGCTAATTGTATCGACCATGATATAACACAAAATAAATAAATACATACTACTATATCAAACATGTCAATATAGTTAATAATAATAATATAGACTATATTGACCAAATCATTAAATAAATACTACTATATCAAACATGTCGATATAATTAATAATAATACAAACTATATTGACCAAATCATTCATGTCAGTTATAATTGTACTGAGCAACATAAAATTGATAAAATTTTACCCAAGAACAACTATATCAACTAAGATATGGAGAAAACAATCAAAACCAATTGCATCAGAAACAATTTACCTCAAGTTGATATAGCTAAAACTAGTCTGGAAACCCATATATACTTCAACATGGTTGATACAATATAAAAATATTCCCATCCATCTCATAGAGATCCAAAAATTACCCTAGATTCCAAAGCCATTGCTTTGAGAAAAAATCATAGATAAAATGACACTAAGGGTAATAAATACATTGATTTAGAGGTTGACATTTAATATTATGATATTTTGCATGCTTTACCTAGTGGCAAAGCTATTTTAGAACTCCTTCATGCAAGGGAACCTCAAATTCCTCACCAACATCATAATTGAGACACTTCAAGCACACTCCACACTTTCACAAAATTTTAGCTAGTGTCGATCCCAAAGATCCTATTTCTAACTTACCTTATAAACCTTATCACTTTGAAGATGACAATGCAATGCTCATTGATGATGCTAACAAAATTAACATAGGAACATTTTATGACTATCATCATGTCCTTTTTTCTTATCTCACTCTGAATAAAATAGATAATTTTAGTGAAGTATTTGAAAATTAAAATAAATTCTTTGCTTGGTCATATGGGGACATGTCTGAAATTGACCCTAGCATCATTTTCCATAATATCATAACTTATCCTAATGTGGCTTCCATTCACTAAAAGAATTTAAAATTCCCTTCAAAGGTTTTTAAGCTTTGTCTTACATAAATCATTAAGCTATTAGATTACTCTAAAGGGGACTCTAACATAGTTATCATTCATAAGAAAGTCATAATTGTAATGTGCATATGTATTAACTTTTTGTAATCTCAACTTAGCATGCCCCATGGACAATTTTACATTACCTTAGATTGACATTATTATGGATTATAAATTGGTTATGAGATGATTTTCCTCATGGAAGTGGTTTTGGGGTATAACTAGACACATATTTACCCTAAAAATCAACATAAGACAACCTTTACTACCACTGCGGAACATACTACTATGTTAAGATGCTTTTTTTACTTAGCAACCTACCAATGTGATATGACACCAATTTTTAATGAGATTATCCACAAGATAGTTAAAACCTATGTGGATTATATCCTATCAAAATCTAAAGGTCATGAATATCATCTTTGTGACCTAGCTATCATCCTTGAGTGTCTAATCAAATACAATGCTAAACTCAATCCAAAAAAGTGTCTTTGGTGGTACATCCAAGAAGAGTTTATGCTTTTTGGTCTCTAGAAGAGGGATTAACATGGATCTTTTTAAGATCAAAGTTATTATGGACATGCCTAATCCAATATATATCTCTCATATTTGTACTTATCTTGGGAATCTTTAGGAAATTTAGAGATTTGTTCCCGATTTGGCTTATTAAACACATTTGATAAATTCCCTCATGAAGAAAGGTTTTATGCTTGAATGGAAAAATGCTTGCGAAAATAATTTTGATAACATGAGTAAATCCCTGCTTCAACCTCCTACCTAATGAACTATGTCCAATGATTTCCTACTCATATTGTACACATCCTCTAAACCCATATTAGATGGGGCAATGCTTGCACAAAAAGATGAGTCTGATAAATAATATGTTATCTATTATATTAGTCATGATTTGATTTATAATGAGAATCGATACACTAATATCAAGTGGGATTATACTTCCATCTATTTTTATACAAAAAATATTTGTCACTACATTCTTTTCCCTATGACGTATGTCATTATCCATTTAGACGCTCTCTATTATTATCCATTTAGATCCTCTCCGTCATTTCTTATTCATGGATTTTTTTGCTTGGTGATATAATTAGAAAATGGATTACTCTTTATTTAAATTGGACTTAATATTTTTACTCAAAAATTAGTCAAGGGGAAAGTGATTAATAATCAAATTAGCTCCAAATCCCTTCCAACCCATCAATACATTCAATATACCCTTCCCAATGAAGACGTCCTCTTCATTGAAGGTATTAATCAAGCTATAACCCTCAAAGGCTAATTTCACTACTTCACAATTGATCTTGAGGTCTAAGACTTTGAAGAGTCCAAAATTTAGATGTCTAAACCCAAACAAACCATGAAAAATAAACATGAAAAACAACCTGATATCATAATGGAACTGCATGAGGACACTTGGACAATCTGTTTTGATAGAACCAAGTGTTTAAAAGGAGTTGGGGTAGGATGTGTCCTTTCTAATCCTTTTAGAAAAATCATTCCTTTATATTTTTTTATTAAAATATTATTTTACCATTAACGTGCTTGAATACAAAGCTCTTACACTTGGTATGCAAGCAACCATTGATTTTGATATTTATTATTTACATACTTTAGGGAATTATCAATTTTTATTCCACCAAATCAGTGGTGTTTACTAATGAAAAAGTGATAACATTGAATCATATCATGAATTTAATAGAAACCCTATTAAATAATTTAATTATTTCACTATCGAGGTAATCCCAAGAGAAAAAAATGCTATTATTGATTCTCTTGCCTCTTTGGTTTATGTTTTTCACCCAAATAAAGTGTTACATGACGACCAATTTATTATTCACATTCAAAAATAAACACGTATCCTATCACCTAAGTATGATTCATTTTTTTTCACATCTATGTTGTCACCACTCAACAAAGCGATTGGTATGTAAACATCATCTAATTTCTATAAATTCATATTTATCCTCTTGAGGCTGACCTCATGAAAAAATTATAAGTCAAAAGCAATCCTTAAAGTATGTCCTCAAACATAATATTAATTAATATCTTAACTTTGAGGGAACCTTGATTTAATGCATTACTAAAGATGAGGTCTCTCTTCTTCTCCAAAAAGCTCATAAGGGAATAAGTGGACGTCATTGTAGTGGGCACACTACAACCCACAACCTATGCATGGGTTGTGTAATCACGATTGATCAATAATGAAGTTTATGTAATGGTTATTTTGATCTCCAATAATTATACCTTTTATTTAGGAATCCATTCCATCTTTACATCGTATTTAAACATATCATTCAAAGCTTTAACAATTTTATTGAAACCTTAAACTAACTTGTAGATGAAATTCATTTTTCCAAAGAATGATTTCAATGCTTTTTAACTCTTTGGGAGTGTAATATTATAAATAAAATTTTACCTAATGGGTTCAATTGATATACCTTCTTTGGTGATGATATGTCCCAATAGCTTACCTTTGGTGACTTTGAAGATGCTTTTAATTGGATATGCCTTCCTTTTTGCAATGTTCAAAGACAATTTTCAAATGATGTTCATGTTGTGACCCATGCTTATAAAAAATAGTTAGATCATCCATGTATATAATTATGCATTTTTATACCAAAACTTGGAAGGAAAAATTCATAGTACATTGAAAAGTATCATGTGTTTATCAAACTAAATACATTATTATATAATCAAAAGTGGTTTGTTTCATGGTGAAAGCAATTTTCATCATGTCTTCCATGTCTACTAACACTTGGTTGTAACCCAAAAATCCATCCAACAAGGACATCATTTAATATCTGATCACCATTTTTAAAACTTCATCCAAGGATGGCAAAGGGAAATTATCCTTATCAAAGGCTTTATTTAGATTTATAAAGTCCACACATAATTTGCTTTCACCATTCTTCTTGCATACGAGCACTAAATTGGCTACCCATGTAAAATTTCTAATGGTAAAGATGATTTTATATTAGAGAAACTTATGAACTTATTTACATATTGTAGGATCTAAAATGAGGTGAACAATTATTTATCTATTTCTAAAAGGTTTGATGCCTTCCCTAAGCAAGATTGTATATGTCATGACTCGAGAATTAAAAACTTCCATGTATTCATAAGACCACATGATTATGTCTTTATATTGAGATAAAATTAGTTTTAATTTCCCATATTATACCTTTCAAAATTCTAAAGTAATGTTTACATTTTATGGCTTCTCCAGTAAACCCAAATTAACAAACACAAACTATTGTCCACTAGTTTCTTATTCATTATGTTTTTAGTAGGTATGTCAAGGTTAAACAAATGTTATAAGGAAACAATCCCTATAGGTATATTATATATTTTTAGATTTAGGATCACCTAATAATTTATTTGATGATCTAATTCATATTCTTCATCAAAAAAATAATTCTTCTCTTTGTTGTCAATGATATTTATTTCAAAAAACATCATTATTATTCATAAAATGGACAATTTGATGAACATTTGAAAACACTTGAAAATTAACAATATTATTAGGAACTAAAGGATAAGGAACCAATTAAACTAAAAATTTATTAAAGTTGGTTCATTTAGCATAAATTTGTATCAAATGAAGCAAATGAATACACAATCTGATTCTCAATTCTAGGAACTCAAATTATGTTTAATGTTTTGAATGAATTAATCAAATCTAAAGCCCTATGTTTATACCACTTTAAATATGAGAGGTTACACTAAAATTTAATCTTTACCCGATTGATCAATAATTCAAGACCACCTAAAATCTTATGTTTTTCACATTGTGGGCTAAGGAAAACTATAGGCCCAAAACCATGGCTTCATACTTGGGTAGGTTATTAGTGCATGGGAACTACAAAAAATACACAACAAAAATATTATTGCGATCTAATATATGAATATAAAATATGGAACCTTATCCTCTTTTGGAGTGAGCTTCATCAAAATACAAATTCCACAATCCTGAGCGAATTATCACTGGATCACTATCAATCTTAGGAATTAATTTAGTGGGTAACGTATATATTCCTATGTTTGTGGAAAATGTGTGAATATTTTCATTTATAGTGTTGTATTTAGCTATTAAAATATTCATTTTGGGTTCTCTATCCACATTAATTTGATTGGAAACACCTCTTTAAGGAAACCACATGTGAGAAAAATCAGTGGCCATGTAGCCATTGAGGGATTTAGACTAATCTCTGCTAAGAATCTTGCCATATGTTTGAGGAATATATACAACCTGAATATCAATAAATTTTTGCACTCTAGGTTTATAGGCAAGTTGTATGTGCACATTTAGTAAATGTCCCACCTAAATAACCTAAATTTTATCCAACTGAACAACTATCCAGTTAGACTTAATATGAGTTAATTTGAGTTTTATGCAAATATCAATATGCATGACATAAGTTGAGGCTCTATAATCTACCAAACACTTGTGTAGTTTTTACCAAAATTCTTAACAATGAGGAGAAAAGGAGAAACTTCACTCTTGTCTTTATGAATCTCTACATTTGTTTATTCTACCTTTTATTTATTTAGAATAAATTTATGAGTGAGAGATTTTATGATAGAATATATTTTTTTAGTGATTTTTTCAAGCTCATGTAATGTGATGTTAGCCTTTTATCCTTTTCATATCTTCTATAATATTGTAACCTCCTTTATTAAGAGTGATATGTGATTTATTAGGGGTATGTTGATCGCTTAATTTTGGTGGGGGAGGATCGTTGTTATACTTATGATCAGGTAGTGTATCCCTATTGGTGGGAGGTGTGTAAGATGTGAGAGGATCCTTTTTTTAACTTTTTAATCCAATATTTATCTTTAAAAAAAAGGATGTAATTCATCCATACTCTCATTCATCTCATTATATTTTTGGAAGTGAAAATTTAGGATCTCTAACATCATTTTTACTACCATTTCTAGTGCTATGGGAGTTTTGGTCATTGGAGATCACTTCATATCCATCCATTTCCTTTAGTAAATTTAAAAAGTGTTAAAAAATTCAATGCAATCTAGCTCACCATGTTGAGTGTATTGTGGACCCTACACCAATTAGCTAAATCCAACTCACATATGTTATTTTATGGAAATTTATTTGGGGATAACTCCGGATTGTTGTCTCTATTATAAGGTTAGTTGTATCTTTGGTATGTGTAACATTTACCAACAATTTCACCATTAGAAATACCCACTTGTTTTTATAAACTAAGAAAGTCATTACTGAGTTTTTAAACCATGCGTTAAATTTCATCTATATAGTTTTGTTTTATTTGAAGTTTAGGGAAATGTCTGTGCATTATTGATAGTAAGATCTAAAGTTAAATTCTAATTTTCTAATGATTTAGTTGGATGATCAGTGAGGAATCTAAGGTGTTGATTTATAGAAGCCTATTTAAATGGAAACTAATTTTCCATTGGTATGTGATTTATCAATGAAATGTATAATTAACATAAGGAGTTAGAATATATCTATGTGATCATAGTTTTCTATCCACATTTAGTGATTCAACATAATCCATGGGTATATCCACTACACCCACTTCTCTCTTAAAATATAAAATAATCATGGGGTCCAGGGCATTATTTTACATTTCAAGTTTTGATGGTATACTAGGTTTATACATTGGTGTGACCCTACCTACCATGCATCATTTGAAACTTGGCATTGAAAGTTATGATGGGTTCATTGGGTTCCCTTATAAAACTAGCATACTATTGGTATAAAACATTAGGGTCAATAAATTTACCAAATTTTGTAAAATTAGTTTGGAAAGTGTTCCAAGTGGTAATTGATTTTAGTACTAAATCAAGAGACCAATGATAAGAAACATATTTTAAGGTAACATGGAATAACCTACATGAAAAATTTTCATGTTATACGTTCATTAATATCAAGGTTGATTTGAATGAAGTGATGTGTTCTTCAAAAAAATCTACCAGCTTCATGTGAGTATTGGAAGATATTTATCTTGGTTCCTAGGGAGATTATGGACATCTCCTAGAACATTGATTACAATTTCTCCAAACTAGGCTACATGTGTGGCTATTTGATAAAATGGGCGGAAATTGGGGTCTACGATAGAAAATAGTGAATTATGTTGAGTTATATAAGCTCTTATATTTCCCTTAGCAAATATGGGTTTCATATGGAACTATAATGTTTGGAGGAACAACAAACTAGACTCATATGTTAACATTGCGAGATAAGATTGAGGATTAATATTGTTAACTCACGTTCAATATTAATTTATTATTTTGCATGTGTTAGAACACATAATAAGGGATGAAAAATATGAAAAGAGATTCAAGGATTGTTTAACTATGGGTCACACAAGGCCCTCCTTCTAGAACTATTTTTTATTGATGTAAGTTTTGATAGCTCTAATAGATGACATGTATACACTATACACCCTCTCATTTTAGGACACTTGGGTATTTAGTCCATATACAAGTTTTAGGTTATGATTCTATAAATAATTCTATAGGTCAAATAGATTTAGAGCATGTGGCCTTAAAATGCTTCAAAGGATGTCCTTAAACAAACTTTCTTTATAACAGTTTAAAATCTTATACATGATTGAATCAAAACTGAACTAAAATAATTGATTGCTTAATAATGAATATAAACTACCTTTATATAATTGTGAGTGGATCTCATAAAAAACTAAAAATCGAGGGAAGGGTAGAGTAGAAAAAATGGTTTGGACTTGAACTCAACTTGTCCTTTTAACCAAAACCACACAAAATAAGATCAATGAAAGAAGAAGAATATTTACTAAATCTATTATATACTCAAATTCCAAAAAAATATAGTGCCAAAGTCAATGGAAAATAAATCACTATGGGTCAATATTTCACATATAATTTGACAAGATAATTAGGTTGTGAAAAATAACAAAGCTCATTAAACCACACAAATTTGTTAGTAATCATAATTTTAATGAAAGATACTTAGAACAATCTTGAATTCATTCTAAATTACTCATAAACATAACAAAAATCATATCATAGAGATTTCAATTGAAAGATATCACTACACACCATCTAATTTGAGATAAATAAGTGTGAACTTATAAAAATACCATTCATATCATGATTTCACAAGTTTTTGAAAATATAATAATAATTTATTGTGTGAAAAGTTGCATTCTTTTTATAACTAAAAAATATTTTAGTAAAAAGAATTTTTACTCAAATGGATGGGTTACAACCACACCAACATACACTTGAATAAAGGACAACAATTAAAACAAACTAGTCAAAGTCTAATCTATGCACACTAAAAAAAACTATAACTAAGACAATTTGTAATTTAAACTCTATCAAGTCCATGTAGACTTATAAATTTCTCATTATGATCCCCAAATATAGTAAACTGATCCACAATAGACCTTAAGATATCTCACATGACAAAATATATAGTCACAATGATTATTTCAGTTCTTTCCATTTTATGGCCATCATGCATAATGCAAAGTGTTTATCCACTTAGGTCAAATTAATTATATAATAATTATTTAATTATGACTCTATTTTAGTCAAAATTTTCAAACTATCATAGAAGTAATTTCACAAATATTCATCCAACACATTACCCATTTCAACTTTTCTCACTGCATCAACTACAATGTCCAATGTCTATCAATTTCCTCCTTGATTAACAGTCATAACCAGCCTCCTAAAATCATGCATAAAAGTATTCATAATTATAAATAATATACCTGGCACAAAAAACGTATCATTTTCCATTTGAAGAGATGGTATTCCCATATATTTAAATAGAGAAAGTTAATATTTCTCATATAAAAATTCAATGAAGACCTTGTATGTTACAAATTCCTTGACAACTCCTCAAATTTTTGCTTGGCCTTAGTGGTGTAACTTTTTCATGATTAAATATCTCTGGGATGCATTGGGGGTGTATTAGGAAGGATGTTATACCTATGAACTTATAAAATAGTGACACTTTGGCTTCTAAATTGAAATTTTCCAAAATACATGCATGCACATTATTTTTTGCATGTCACTCCTAGTTTTTATTTCCCCAAATTTTCTTTATGATTGGTATAGTAAATTGATATTTTTTCCCATTTTTGCATTTTTTTTTGGAACTCTCATATTCACCTAGGTTTCCAACCTTTGCACATTTTTTTCATCCCTATCACCACATGTCTAACATATTAGATGTTTTCTTTAATTACAATTTTTGGATATTCCTTATGCTCCACATCATCATCATAAAGTTGTCCAATAATGGTAGGATTAGTACCCTCTATTTATATTCCTAGTCAAAGAAAATGAGTCTTCCTCTATTATCAAGGCTGTAGTTTGGGCATTATTTTGCACCTTTCTGTTGTTCACCCCTTTAAATTTTAAAATACACTCTAAATTTAGTTTCATCAATAAAAACTAGGCCTACTTGTTCCTTGAACACCAATTATAGGGACTGAAACTATACCAAATGTGCTTTCGCTTGGATGGGTTGAGAAGTCACACTAGTCATTGTAGCTAAATTGGGAATTCCTTAGGATGAAGATTATTGTGAAAAGAGAGTGGTCATGGTAGATGTGATTTTTAAAAATGAAGTGGGGGTAATGGTGATGGAAATGGAAGGTGAAATGGACTTAGTGATCTCCAAGGTAAGTGACATGGGAGAGGAGGAATTCAAGGGGTTACTCATTGTGACACTTGACACCAATGTGGACACAAGTGGATTAAAAAAAATTTGAAAATAATACCTAAGAGGAAAAAATCAAAATGGGGAAGTAGTATGTACCCCTGTATTTGACATTGCGGATGTGAATGTGGAAATAATAGAGGAAAACTAAGGTTTTTTTAGTTTTTTTTAATTGAATTGTGAGGTTGTGATAATGAGAGGTGGTGATGAAATAAAATCATTTGGAGGTGGGGGCATTAATGAAGCACTAGAAAATGTGTAAGAATGTGATAAAATGATACATTATGCCAAAGTGGAAAGTGGTAATATAAAGGGAATAGAAAAAATATAATCACCTTTTGAAACATCTAGAATACTTGTCACCTCTACACCTGCAATGCTATGAATACTTGATATATCATTTAACTCTAAAATATCAAAATCACTAGCTTCTCTTGACACATGTCAATAAAAGGAACACTTTACTTAATATCTTGGATTATTGAGACACTTGTATCACTAGAAACACTAACCACACTTAGGAAATTTTTAAAAACAAAAGTGTTTGACATAACATCTTGCACAATGGAAACCTTGAAAACATTGAATACATCAGTCATAAAATCATTTGGAATAATAAGTTACCAATAGTATTAGTAAGATCAACACTAGTGTCAACTAGGTTAGATATAATCATACTAGAATCAACCATGGTACTTTCAAAAATAAAGATATCAACATTCTTAGGATCTAAAAAACTATAGACAATCTCAACATTAGAAGTGGGGATGTCAACTGAAAACTCAATTTGACATGGCACATTTGAAAAAAAAAATAAACGCTACTATCACTTACAAGATTTGTGTTATCCAATATTAAAAAAAACATTTGAGTCACCAGATGGGAAAGAAACAAAATAAATAAGTGAAGTGAAATACACACTTGAAATAATTGGATGAACTCATAACCTAATCTCTCATAACCCCATATATATCATAAGTTTTCATACAAGTTTCAATACTCATCTAATAATACACCATATTGGGTTCCTAAAGGTTTTATAAGTCACATAAGAAATCATACCATAATAAGCTACCACATTTCCTTATGGGGAAAGCAATGTTTCATCTCTAACTAGGCATTTGGCAAAACCAACTTGAAAAAAATCATAACATGGAAATACCTATGGTTTCCAAACTATCTTGTGAAGTACTAAATTATTGATGGCATGTGAGTCTACCTTATACTGAGACTATGAATTAGTTTGTATTACCTTTAGACAAAGGAACTAGCTATTATCTACTTAATATTGCATTGAAATTTTACAAGCCTATAATATTAGGGGAAGAATTAGTATCCCTAAATTCTTGTTGGTAGTTGAGTATATGGAAGCACAATATTTCCATTTACAAGGAATTTTTGTGTTTGAATCAAATTCTACATGGGCTCTACAAACTTATGAACCTTGAGGAATTATGTGAACTTGTGAACCTTGAAGAACTATATGAACTTTCCATTTTATAGAATTCTATGAAAATTATAGAGACCTTGTAAAGCTTTGTGTTCAATGTGACTTCAAATTAGGCCAAGTTTTCAATTTATGAACTTAATAATAGGGAATTAGAAATGGGGTATAAATATTTTATAGTAAATGCAAACCCAAAACCATCATTAATTAGATCAAGTTTTGAATTTAGAAATCATAATAATACATCACAATCTCTTACTTACCATGAATTTATGATGGGTGGTGATGTGTAATGTGACTAGTGTTTTAATGGAGTGTGTGCCACCATATTTAAAACCATGTGGAATATATGATCATAATATCCCATGTGTCATGATTTTGAATTATCGTATCACTTAACACATGTCACAGTGCCTTTTATGATACCATATTTGTATAGATGTAATAATTTATTAAATATTACTCATTTATTATTTACTTTCCTACAACTAATTGTTATATTCCACCTATACCAATCATGTAATGTTTTTACATATTTGGTTGCCTATGTGGTAGGCCATGTGTCACTTCTTCGCACTATCACATTACCACAATAATGTATTGTTACCTTTTGAACAAAGTAAAGTCCACAAGTTGCATGGATGTGATACTTTATAAAATCCAACCCAAACTCTATTGCATCTAACTTCCCCATTTTTTTTCAAAATTCCACAAACAAACATCTTGCACTTATTTGTTGTGTCAAAGTCTCATACTTTACCTTTTCTCATTTTGAACAATGTAATCAACTTCCTATGCAATGAAATAATGAATCATAAAAAATGTTGTATAAGATGCCAAGTCTAACCCTTTTTCATTTTTATTGTGTATCAAAGATTAACATGTTTCCATCTTGAAACATCAAATTTCATTACTATTAAACCACATGGAGACACACATCATTCCTTCACGTTGTCAGATAGTCACAATCACTTTTTAAAAATACTAAGTATATTGGTGACTGCAAAGATGCAAGGAATTATGAAATTGAATTTTTTAAATCACTATTTCTAGATTTACACATGAAACACTTTTACCATATGAAATCACTTTAAAATAAAAATGGATTATATACACATATAAATAACACCTTTAGATACCTTAGTGTATAAATAAAATCAAAAAATAATAAACAAACTATCAAAAATTTCAAACCTCTAAATATGATATTAAATTAAAAAATTTACAAGGGTACACATAAAACTTGCTTGTGACAGATAAAATTAAAAACACAAGAACCTTGGTTATGTTGCAGACTATGTTTTAGTGTAATATGAAAAACCTTATAAAATCAACATTCATATTTCACATCGGTCTGGTAATCTAAAGCTTATATTTTTAAATAAAATGAGATAAGATGGGATTTTGAAAAAAAAATCATATTCTTCATCAAATTAAGGCGATCCTTATTTCATGGGGATCATAAAGGTATGTTTCTCATAACATGAGTTATGTTATATTATGCGCTTGTACTATAGAGTGGTGAGAGGTCCCTCAATCCATTATGTATCTATATAGGGTCCATATATATCCTCTCTATACATCCTATCTAATATCATGTGCCCAATTTGAGATCTCACTAAAGTACCTTGGTCCCAATGCCTAATTGGGGTAATTATCTTTCAAATTATAGTGGTGTCCATGTGTGTTGGGCTCTTTTCCTTTAGCCTAGAATTTCTTTTCCCTAGTTTCATGCCTAAGAAAACAAGAGATCCAACAAGCTAGCGCATTGGCATATCATGCAAGAAAAGGTTCTCGTGCACTCACACAAAGCATGTAACTTAAAAATGGTTCCTATTGGTTTTGTTATATGAAGGTGTATTCATATACTTTTCTAATCTAGGGAACTCAAATAAGCACTTAGTCCTAAAATCATACTTAGTTCCATATCTAACTCTTATCTATCCATTCATTACTTAACTAAAATAAAAAGTTGGCACAAACTGATAATAAAATAATATTAACTCCCTTATAACCATGAACAAATGTACACAAGTATTTAATCAACACAAGCTTATTTTCATTACATTCATAATTTATGTCAAGATTACAACAATTCCATTATTACAATAATCATCAACTCATCAACAATAATACTAAGTAAAACAAGGGGGTATTTATACATGGTTCACCCTGACCATTCAGTTACAGAAGTAAATACCAAAAATATGACTCACCAATGATCATTAATAGAAATGAGCCATGCAAATATATTTATAATGAATTCCTAATGACTTGGGTCTAACTGTCCCTATATTATCTCTCTATGTTAGATCCTTGTCATCAAGCACCTATTTTCCCATGGGTCAGTGTTGGATTTGCACTTGACTTATTCTTCTCCAACATTCATGCAAGCCACTCCCTAACCATCTCCACTTTTCACACCTTTCCCAAGTATTTCACTAATATTTGAGTCCTATGTTTTCACATTCTTTGTGTATCATGCTACATGACTTTTCTCTTCCACACCATGGTCTTCTGTGCCTTGGTCTTCTGCATCATGTCTCTCCCATGCCGCTTGTCTTTAAAAAGTACTTAGTCAAAATTTAATCAAAAATTGAAATCACAACATCACCCTACACTAATTCAATAGTTTGTCCTAGATTATGCATTTTATTTAGGTCCCTTTACTAAAAACTTAGGTCCCATCTATTCTATCTAACTCTTCACTCCCTCCTAATCGTTCAATACATTTTGGAGCTTATAAGTGATTTCCTCAACTTCTTCCTTAAGCCTCTTAGTCTCCTTAGGTTACTCTATAAAGTCACCCACTTGAATGGTTAAATGTTCAAGTGATGCAGAGGCATCCTTATGAATGTCTTCTAATGAAGTGACCTTTGTCAAAACCTATCCTCAGAACACCACAAAACTAACATTTAACTCCTAGTGGTGAGTGCTTACTTTTTTCTCTAAGGCCTCCACATCTTGAAATGCTTTGATGCACTTAGCTCGATCTTTTATTATCAATGTTCTCTTAGTCAACTATTAGTGTTGATGTTCATTTGCTTGAAGTCAAGCTTCTCGAGCCACACTAGTTTAACAAAAAACCCATCAAGGATGGGATTCGTATCACCAAATCTATTCCAAAATATCTTACATACCTTGATAGCTTAAGTAAACTACTCCATCACCCAAGTTTACTTATGCTGGGGATTGGTCTAGTCTTTACATTTCTTCAACAATAGCTTCACTAGGGTTTCCAACTTATCTATAGTCTCTTTGGTAAGAGATACTCCATCTACAAGGTCTAGCTCCTATCCTAGAATAAACTTGCAGAGTGTTAGGGTCTTCACTCTAGCCATCATTATTGTTTCCAATTAAAACTTGATCTCTCCTAATTATTATTCAAGATTTATATTTTTTACACACTTGTGATAGAGAAAAACTACCTCTTAATGTTTCTTCTAGAACTACTTTACATTAAATTCCTATAAGGCATTCTACCTTGCCACCTCATGAGTAAATTTCAAAATCATCATGCTTGCTTGAGATGTTTTACACATTTAGGGATCCACCCAAACTATATCAAGAAGTTATACTTCTCCTAGTGCCCAAATAATGCTCTCTAAAGGCAATTCACTTTGGCACTCTTCACTATAAATATAATTATAAAAAGATGGATCTAACCGAGTCTACTCAGTTGAGTCCTCCTTAGAGAAATATTCCCACATAAACAAGTCTTTTTATATCACACCCTAATGATACTAAGCATGAAAGGTCATGGTTGTAATGGTAGTCATCAGCCTTTGCTATGCAGATTCATCAAGTGATTTATTCACTTTAAAGGGATATCGCTTAAGTATTTCTACATTCGGATCCTCTTCTTGGTGACTTGGACCTCCATCAAGATCACCCATGCCCAAATTTATATTTATGTCATCCCCCTCTTCACCAATGGGACTCTCAACATCCACTTGTGTTTCCTCAAGGGTATATTTTTTGTGTTTCACTGGTGAGGTCTTATTCTTTGGCTCTGATGTGGCTGATCATTCTTATTATTCCTTAGGGGAAGGTCCCCTCTCTAGTGTCACTTCTAGATTTAATGCCTTTTGTTTAGATTGACCACCCTTATATGTTGAAGTATCTTATTCCAGAGGAACATATGTCTACATAATATAATCAAGGCCTTCTAGTTTATCTATAGGCACATTATCTTTTGGTGGTGAAGGGGAAGTCCTTTTCCATTTATATTTTTTGGGATAAGTACTAGTGCTGACGCCATGCCCTGACCTCTTCTATTTATTGCACTTCCTAATCTCTAAATGGGTGAATAGTTTATTTATTATCCTTATCACTCCCTGATGTCCTCTTCTACAACTTTAATATATAAAACAATAAATGAATAGAATTCTTAACCAAAATTTGTTGGTCCTTGATGTCAGTATTATCCAACTCTAGTTTATCTCTATAAGCCTTCTTCCCTAGATAAATGTACATTTGATGAAGATTATGAGTGTCAACATCAATATTTTCAGAATCAATCTTCACATGGCATGCATCATATATCTTATTATTAGCATTCATAAAATACCTTATAGTTAAAGCATATGGCAACTTGAGACATATAGACAAGTCATCTAAGGGGCTCATCTAGATGTATGATAGATAAAAATGTTGTTATACTACAAAGCAAGATTGGTCTCCTAGATGAACAAGAAAGTATTTGAGAATGTGACACTTGTTTTTAAAGGCTTCTTTCATTCCATCATATTAGGCCTTCATCTTAACTTTATGAGTAGGGGTTATAACACCAGGGCAGGCGAGTACTTTAAACCTTTCTATTGGAGACTTATTCTCTAGAGGGTAAGCCCACTTCAACTCACTACTTGAGTACTTTGGCATGCCAATTTCATCAAATAAAAATAATAAAATAATAGCACCCCAAGAAAATTTATGATTAGGTAGGTGGTGGGCCTTCATTGCATCTATAGTAATTTTCTCAGCAAAATATTGTGATCAATTATACTTGACCCCAAGGGTTATCTAATGGGAAACATATAAGTGCACCATGTCTACTTATTTCCATCTAAATACACATCTAACAGTGGTTATAACCAAGAACATAACCACTCTAAGGGTGGGATCCTGAAGACTAGTTATATGCATTGCATGGCCTTACTTCTTGTACTCAAGTGTCATCATAGTCTTCTCAATTTCCCCCTAATATTCAAAATCTCCATTAAGATCAATAGTCGATCATTATATACCTGTAACTTTTTTAACTCATTAGGATATGATCCTCATCTTGTGCCTTACAAAATATAAGTAATCCTCATGTACATGTGAGATAAGAAACCTCACAACCTTTACAGGTTTTCTAAAGTAAGGTAGATTAAACAATTAAAAAAATATGGCATCATTGAGTTTACTAAAAATAGAAAGGTCATAAAGAAGTTCATTCTAGGTATTCTACCACTCAACCTAATAGATACATTGTAACCCCACCTTATTCCCTAGTTGGCAGTGATTGTAGTCAAAAACTTGGCAAGTCAACACATTAGACTCCCACTTCTCCACATGCAACATTATTTTAGGATATTACATCTCTTCAATAAATACTGGGGGTGGTGGTAGTGTTGTGGCTTTCTTCTTCACCTGGTGCACCATCTTATATTATTCCTTGTTCATTCTCTATCTATTGTGGCAAGATTCCCTTGTGTGTGCTAGATTCACTAGGTACTTCTTCTCTATTAAATTGGTTGTACTCTTTCACTCTCAAACTCTTCTTCTTCATGAATCATAAGAAAGGGATCGCTATATTGGGTCTCTTTCCTTAGATTCATCACCCTCTGAGGAGCTCAAAGGTTGAGGTGTGTCCATCTGTCCTTCCCAAATGAATACATGATTACTGCTTTAACTCCCTCGACACTCCAACTTCAACATCCTCCAATGGTGGATGCCAACACTTATAACTTATAATTCCTTCAATATAAACTTCCCTAATCACTATTCCACCACTTTTTATATTCATTATGATCACATTACTTCACAATATTCAAATTGGCCACTAAAATTTGATAAATGCTCCTCCTATGGTAGCTTGAAAATGCTCTTCTAGCTCTATAAATTCACAAATTAGCAATGGTAAAGTGTAATAATGATAATTAGTTAACCTTTTATATATTCGAGGGGTAATCCACATTTACTTCCCCATGATCTCATCCATCATTTCATGAATTTAATGCATTTAATGGTATTACCATAATTTACATTTGGCACACTTACCATTACACATGATTTTATCGCATTTAACACATTTGTCCCATCCTGCACTTTTCTTGAAGTACATGACAGGTGTAAATAATTTAAAAAAAATTCATTTCCAAGGGAGGAATCTCCTTTTTTTACCTTGATTCTTCATATAAATTATGTGTTGCATCCTGTGTATCCACTTTTCCTTATACACTTCCACTTATGTGCCCCTTTTTCCCATGCACATTCCCTTCCACCATTTACTTGGTGCTTTATAGTTTTACTTTTTTCACACTTCTTACCCCAAACTAAAATATTTTTATGGTACTCCACGACATGATAAAGAAAATAATAAATAATTAAGTGTTAATCTAAACCTAAACAAAGATGCACAATCAATGTCGTGCCTTATTGAAAAATAAACTCAAATCTTAAGCTAAATTAGTGGCATACACCTTATTAACAAAATAGAAACATCACTCAGAATAGTAGGGGTAAAGTAAACTATCATTGAAATGGCATAGAATAAACTGGCCATCTAACCACTTCAACTCACATGCACTTTTGGGATAAACACTATGAATAATAAATAAACCATCCCGATGAACATGAAGTTTTCCTAAATAATGTACAAACTTGGAGTCATAAACCAATACTTGCATATTCAAATAAAAAGTCTTAGTCTTAATATGTCTATCATGCCAAGCCTTTTGTTTTTGTTTCTCCACTCCTTGACTCCAATACTCTAGAAAATGGGTTTCATCCAACTAAATCAAAGTATGTAGGTTCACTTTCAAATATTCAGCATCATCCAACTAAATCAAAGTATGTAGGTTCACTTTCAAATATTCATCATCATCCAACTGACCAATGTACAAAATACATGAAGAAAGTATAAGGAACTCAATTGGGAGAATGACTTTGGCACCAAACATAATATTAAATAAGTACTCTCATTCAACATTTTATAAGTGGTCCAATATGCCCATAATACCATAAAAATGTGATCATCCCAGTCAATGCAACCAATATTACAAAAATTTGTGAATGTATGACCCAAGATTTTACTGAGCACTATAATTATACCACTAGCCTAAGGGTGGTAATGTGTAGTCCTATGGTGTGCAATCATGAACTTAGCCAAAAGGATGTGAATTATCTCTTTAAGGAAATGAGTTCCTCTATCACTAGTCAAACTTAACAAACATCCATACCTTGTAATAATATTCTCCCAAAGAAATCTAGCAGTTGTGGCAGTAGTATAATCCCAAGTTGGCATTGTTTCATCCTAGCGAGTGAGGTAATCATTGGTGGTAATGACATAGTGCACTCCATTACACCTCCCTATTAGAGTAATGGGTCCAAAAAAGTCAACAACCCATTTTTCAAAGTGTTCATGAGACAATATCGGTTTAAGGGGCATAACATGCCTTCAGTTCAGTTTAGCCACACACTAATAGAAATCACATTATCATGAGTAAGCTTTAGCATCCTTAAAGAAAATAGGCCACCACAACCCAGTTAATATAACCTTTTTTATTGTAGCATCATTGGCATAATGTCCTCTGATGAAACCTTCATGAACCTCTTAAATAACTTTAGTGTGCTCATGATACATGACGAAATGATATAATACCCCATCCCGTTCAAGCTTATAAAGGTCACCCCTAATGAGCTGAAAAGGAGTAACACAAATATCCAATTGCTTTTTCTCTTGAGTACTAAGTTGAAATGGTGCTAAACATGTATTAAGAAAAGCTACAATATCCTCCAATTCCTCAAGCACATGTGTGAATTAAAAAAGTTTCATATTACGTAGATCATTCTCAATAGCATGTGTTGGTTCACCAATTTTAACACATGATAAGTGATCAGGTCCATAATTAACCTTACCCAATTTCACCATCATAGAGAACTAAAATTATTGAAATAACACAATCCACTTGAAAATGTGTCCATACAACACTGGTTTATTCATGAGGTATTTTAGTGTTTCATGGTCTATAAATAAAATGAACAGGGTGGCTAATAAATACTAATGAAACTTTTAAAGCACATAGACCATATACAAGGCTTTACATTCTGTAGTTGAGTAATTCCATTCAACTAGAGTGAGATTTTGATTGACAAAGTAGATGGGATGATCAAGATTTACCTCACAAGGTTGAGAAAGGATATTACCCACTTCTATGCCTAAGGCATCAACATGCACATGAAAGGGTTTTGTCTAGTCCAAAAACTAGAGAATGGGGGAAATTATTAGCTTGTCCTTGAGTGTGATGAATTCTTGTTGGTGAGCATCTATTCATATAAAATGACCATTCTATTTAAGCAGTTCCTCTAGTGATGTTACGATTGTAACATATCCCGAAATAAAATTTTGATAGTATCATGTGCGTCCTAAGAAGGCATGAACCTTGTGTTGAGTGGTCGATGCTAGAAGGCAAAGAATGACTACAATCTTGGCTTGATCAACCAAGAGTCCATCATGACAAATAACATGACCTAAAAAAATTCTAAATGGGTTAGCAAAAATACACTTCTTAAGATTCAATGAAATATGAATGTGTCGATAGCACTCAAGCATAAGGCAAAGATTAGCACAATGGTCTTGCACTAAACCATAGACAGTCCAACCATCTAATTAGACTTGAAGGAATTTATGAATAAAATCCTTAAATGCCTCAACCATAATCTGTGAGAATATAATTGGAGAATTTTTCAACCTAAATGGCATCATATTGTAATCAAATGAACCCCATTAATTTATAAAGGTGGTCTTTAGTTTATCTTTTTATGTGATCTGGACCTGATGATATCCAAAAAAACCATTAGTGAATGTATAAATATCACACCCAATAACTCCTAAGATCTCCTCAATAAACAATGTCAGAAAAGGGTCAATTATGCAAGTAGCATTGAGTACCTAATAGTATACACAAACATGAATGCAACCATCTTTATTGATACTAAACACCATAGGGCTTACCCATTCAGACTCATCAATAGGAGTGATAACTCTAGCACACAACATACTACTAATCTCCTCCTTGAATGAAACACACAAATCAGGGTTCATATGATAAGGTCTCTTTATAATGGGTTGAGTACCCTTTACTAACTTGATGTGCATTTTACCCAATTAATAATGCACTACTTTCATCTCTATGTAATTTCATGGAAAAAAATCTTGATAATCCTTTATTAGTTCAAAAACCTTAGAGATCTCAGTATTAGACCAATAATTCCCCTTAATGGCCATCTTGGGTGTGTCTTTTATGTTGATGTTACTTTGAATTATTTGAAGTGGCTCTACATATGGATTATTTTCATTCAATATGGTGTTTCAGACATTATGTGCTCCATACTTAGTATGCAAAGCCAAGTGCTCAATAGATAGATCTGTAAGGTCAAAACTGGTATCTTCATCAACCTAGTACACAACCTTCTATTTGCCTTTTTGAATCTATTCCCTTAATGCATGGTCTGATTGAGATTCAATCGGTGAAGAAGATGAAGCTTTCATATCATATTCTTATAAAATAGATAAAATTTCCTCATGCATGCCATGTATATGTCTTATGTTGTCTTTAATCGATGCTATATCTCCTATAATAGCTTGATGCCTGGCTTGCAAGGTCAGGCATAAATCCATATGAAGAGATGATTAATATAGTGCCAAAATTATATTGCTTTGAATGACACTCCAAGAATCCATCTCCAAACATCGTTATTCATGTACATACCATGCTCTAGCCTAAGTAGAATACCATAAAAGGCATGAAACCATAAATACTTAGTTAAAAATGTCTCATCCAAATTCCACATGTTTTCATAGGCCTCGATATGAGCTTATGGATCACTAATACCATCATAAATTAATGTGACATGAACGCAATTATCATGATGAAAATGATTATGCATAACAGCATGAACTTGATCCCAAGTGAGCAAATTATGATGGTGATTTTCCCATCATAGAGTAGTTATTCCATCAAAAATATGGATAATCACGTGCATCCATTCATCATGAAACAAATATAAATCCTCCAAATACTACACATGATCTTGACCTTTTATCTGACCATGAAATATAGGAGCTTCATTTAACCACATGGGTGGTGCATCCATAATACGTCCATGAAAAAGGTGAATAAACTTGTGGAATTTAGGTTGATTACATAGATCATCCTTTTGAATACCAATGGCACCAAAAATTCATCTAATAAGATCATACTCACCATGAGCCTAATAGTCACAAGCATTATTGGTAGTGTCAAAGATAGACTGTGAATTTGTACAATACAATATGCCATCTAGACTAGGATCAAGATGTTTAGTTTTTTAAGCTGTGACATTATAGATATGACTAATGTCCTTGATAGAATTAACTAGCTTAATAAAAGGAGGTTGTTGATCATGGTCTAAGGGGAGTGCAACATGTTTATCATCATTTTCAAACTAATGTAGCACTTTTTGAAGCTCAAGTCAACATTGTTCACATAACACCAAGGGCAACCCAAAAGAGCTAGAAATTCATCAGATTTTGCCAACTTAGTTACTTCAAATTCAGCCTTGAAAATGACACCTAAAATATCTACGTTGGCATCCTTAATAATGCTTATGGGTATTGCACAAGTCTTATTAGCCATGAATGACACATGAGGAGAGGGATGCAAAGCAAGGATTTCCATATTTTTCAAGCATCCTTAGTGAGTACATTCACCTTTGTACCACTGTAAACTAGAATATCCTAAATGATCCATCCATCAATAGCTATGTTTACCAATATTTCTTTATCACCCTCTATACTAGGTTAGATATGAGCCTCTTGTCATCGTGCATGGTTCAATCGATAATCCTCTGTAGGCTTTAGTGCTTGATGACTTAGAAAATTTCATAAAAAGGTTACAATGTATTTGTCAAGAAGTCATTTGCATAACTCAAAGAACTTATCATGTACCAAGTCATGAATATTTGAATCTTTCTAAATTTTAGTATGATTAGAAACATCTCTATCCTCAAGGAACTAAATCTCACCTTTTAGATCCCACACCAAAGCCATTGTGTCATATAACACTTTTTTCTATTGTTGAGCATTCAAATAATGATTTTCATGAGGATCCTCTCATTTAACCCTATTAATGGGTGGATTTGACAGGGGTTGGCAAGGAGCATTGCTTCATGTAGTAATGTTGACCTTGGGACTAGTCAGAGTAGTCGAGCATGATCTCCATTGAGTAGTTGGGGTCTTTTCAATTTGTATCATTCCATCACCCTTTTCATTATGTTCCTTGGTGATGGTATTATACAATTCTAGTTATTCCTCCAAATGAATCTCATTCTTAAAAAAATCACATGTAGGATAAACTAGGCATCCATGTTGGTAATGCTCTAGAAATTAGAATTTGTAAAAGGTTCTTAGTGGAAATGACCACCTCCACATCCATGATCATGACCTCTATAGGACTAGCCTCCACCATCGTCCTAATTATTGGCAACATAAGTTTGATGAGTACTACATGCACACACCTCATGAATCTCATTAATAAGGTAGAAATCATTGGTATCATGAGTATATACATCATTTATTTTATAATATGGGGATACCTTTGATTGTGTAGCATGCTGAAACAAGGGAAATCACTCACATATTGGTCTTCTTGGTAAATAACATAAGATTGATTTAACACAATACAAATACTCTTTTTGGGATAATTATTCCTATTATGACCTTCAAATTCATAGTCAACACACCATAAATTATTATGAGTATCATGAGTATTATTCATAGTGAGATTCTATAACAATAATTTGGTCTTCCATAAAAGAACTAATCCCTATGTCTATGCTTCCAATAAATTTGACATGAAGGACAAATTATAAGGCCTTGCACAAGTTAGTGAAGGTCTTATAAGACATTGTGTGTCAAAAGGGAAGTAACAAGCCTCATATGAACCACTAGGAATAATGAGTTGTGTTTATCTCAAAAGAATGCTTATAAAGAAGCATCTTAAAATGTGCATCATACTCACACTCACTCTCAGTGAATTCTTGCTTAATATCCTTTAGTGAAACAATGATATGTTATTCAAACTCTAGGATATCAAATTCCTAGAGAAAATTTGCCTTCAAATGCTTGTAATTCACTACAACTTATTATGGATCAAACTTATAGTATCACTTCTACTCTCAATCTAAAAGAGTAATGGCAATCTGAGTTACCTTTTATTTAGTAGGAGTAATAACATGCACTCATCAGATAATTTCACACTTGTGAACATGTTCTACTACATTTTACACACTTTGATACTCAGGTAGATGGAACATCATCTCATAATAAATAGTGGGTAGAATGGGTGTTGGCAATGGATCTTGTTGTGATGTACTTCTAGTCCCTCCTAGACCTTGTGAGGGAGGTCCACCAATGCCTCCCACACCACCTTTATATCCTCAAGTTGAACCACCACCGGTACTATATCCCATACCTCCTACAATAATAAAATCACATGATACATTGGGTTCAGAGGTAGTTTGATTAACTATATAAGGGATGGCACTATACCCACTAGCTATGTTTGGTCCATCATGCATTCCAAACTAAGCCATATGATTAACTTGTGATGGAAAATAAATTAATAACAAACTAATATCTTGGTCCTATTATTCAAAAGTATCTTAAATAGGGCTAGTCTCTAACTCTACATTATCTGTATCCCACTTTTGCACAAGAACATCATCTAACTCAAGAGTATGAACATGTACTGTAGGTGGGGAACTAGGCCTATCCAAATTAGGTTTTTCAAACACCAATTCTTGACTTGTTTCACCTTGCATACTATGGTAGCATTGTGTGTGATCTTATGGTTGGGGAATATTTATTCTACCTTTCTACCTCCTTGTGGATCCTCAAAACACTTCTTGAGTCCTCTAAACCCATCCTTGGATCGATTCTGATCATAACCCTCTGCCTAGACTCATCATACTTGCACTTTTAAAACTCCCATTGACTAGCTGCCATGTTAAACCAATAATCTTATATCAAAATATGCCCCTTCATTTCCCCACCAATTGCATTGCTCACATGAGATATAGTTTATCCATCCATGTGGAAGCTTTCAAGTCTAGAATTAACTATAATCTTCTTAATATTTAATGAAAATTTCTTGATATACCTTTTGTAGAGGAAGTGAAATTGGGATTCCTCTAGATAAGAGTACATTGAGACCACATTCAATGATCCTCACCACCAAACATCCATTACACATGTCTAAGGCATTCCCAATCTTGCCAAGGCTAATTGATGCTCTACTAACCAAGATAACTTCCATCCATAGTTCTATGAGTAGTATTGAACGTACATCAAAATCCAAGCATGAAAATGAATAGGCACTTCTATAAATAAACATTCATAGAGTGAGTCATACAAGTGTTATTCTACCCATGTCCATGTAAAAATTATTGTTTCAAGATAATGTAACTCAAAATTGTCTTTTATTGTAGGAAATCATCATTTGAAATTTACTAGATATAATCATTTGAGTATCTTCCCACCATCATGTAAATAAGTGCTACATGTCTTAGTAACATAACCAAAATTTTAGTCTCTTTTCTTTTAGTTTATTATTTTTCCCCCCTAGTTGTGTGCCTAATAAAACAAGAGTTCCAATGAGCTAGTGCACCGACATATCATGCAATAAAATGTTCTTGTGCACTCATCTAAGGCACATAGATTAAAACCAGTTCCCATTGGTTTTATCATGCGAAGGTTTTTTCATCTACTTTTTAAAGCTAGGGCACTCGAACAAGCACTTAGTACTAAACTCATACTTAATTCTGTATCTAACTTTTAACTAGCCATTCATCACTTAAATAAAAAAAAATAAATAAACTGGTGAAAAATGATAACAAAATAGTATTAAATCCATTATAACCATGAACATATGTACATAAGTATTTAAACAACACAAGCTTCCTTTCATTACATTCATAAGTTATGTCAAGATTACAATGATTCTATAATTACAATGATCATCAAATCATCAAAAATATTACTAAGTATAATAAGGAGGTATTTATACATGGTTCACCCTGACCATTCAATTATAGAAGTAAATACAAAAAAGATGACTCACCAATGATCATTAACATAAATGAGTCACGATAAGTTGTTTAGAATGAATTCCTAAAGACACAGGCCTAACTTACCCTATATTCTCTCTCTATGTTAGATACTCATTATCGATCACCTATCTTCCCATGGGCTAGTGTTAGATTCACGCTAGACTAATTCTTCTTCGATGTTCATGCAAATCACTCCCTAATCATCTCCACTTTCTTTGCCTTTCCCAAGTTTTTTGCTAATATATAAGTCCTACATTTTTAGGTTATCTTTATATAATGCTACGTGACTTTACTTTTCCATTATATGGTCTTTTGTGCCATTGTCTTCCGCATTGTGTCTCTCTTGTGGCACTTGTCTTCAAAAAGTACTTAACCAAAATTTCTTCAAAATTTGAGGGCCCAACAATGTAGGTCTTTAGATTTGGGTTTTTTGATATATTAATGTCTAAAACAAAATCATTTACCCTATCATTAAGTGTTCCCTTGTAAAATTATTATATATATGATGACATATATATATATATATATATATATATATATATATATACATATACACACACCAATGTCATATACATTTCCATGCTCTAAAGCTAGCTTTCACATGGATATGGTAATTTTACACCTAAATTTTCATACAAAACTCTTGTCATCATGATCACCATCTATATATCTTGAATTGGCACTGCATATATATCTATAATTCAAATTAATCCCTACTTCTATGCATAGATCTCATGGAAATCACATATCATAGGCATACCTTTGATTGGTAGAAATAATATTATATAAACATCCTCAAAGGTGATGGCCACCTCCATCATCTTCCCCTCTACCACCTACTAAATTTATTTGTGTGGATCTACTAAAATTCCATGAACATCATAAGCATATATGTGATTTTTGGGACTCTTAATATCTCCATAATGCATTCAATACATAAAATAACAAGTCAATGTGTTAACATATGATAGATACCCCAATAACTTAAGTATATATGAGGTTTATATAGTTTTGTGTATCTATGATCATATTTTATCCTAGAAAATTCAAATAAAAACACCTAATCAGTCTCAAATAAAATAAAATACATAAAAACTCAAAAATTTAACAAAATAAAAAATTTACAACTACATAGGCCATCTTGGCATATATCATTAGCCATCTATAAAACTATAACTACATCATCCATATGAGTAAATTTCACCAACCATTTTCCCAATCTACACTACGTTAGCCATCTAAATAGACATTGTCAACCATATGATAAATTTATACTTCATCAACAATCCTGACATAATGTCATATGCCCAATTCCAATTTTTGTACTACATCAGCCATCCAACTAAATGTCATTGCATATGTTTTGATTTTATTCTTATATAATGTCATCAGTTGGACTAGTGATGTTAAAAAGTCACATGATCTTATTATTTTTAGTATTAATTATATGTCAAACAAAATCTATTTCTTAGATAAACCCCTTACCACTACTATTATTTCCCACATTTTGAAAGCATTTGGGATAAATTATACTTAGTGGATGTTTCCATAGTGCCCAATTTTATAAATCTACGTTATATACCCATCCTGGATAATCGTTGCAACCAAACACAATGGTAGTCCCAAATGCTTGCCTCTACATGTCATAGACATAGATTCCAGTTGCATAAAAAATTATTATCTTAGAGCTTTAAAATCTTGTATTCTATAATTTCAATATATAAAATGATGTAATTCGACCCTTGTTTATAGCCTATAAACTAAAAAATAAAACTTTCAAAAATGATGCTTAGATTTCATAAAATCAATATACATTTGAAATTGTAGCTCCTATCAATAAATTGAAATAAGCACTATAATCCTAGTGTCAAGTAATTTTATGGTGCTAACAAATTATTATTTTTTAAAATTGAAAAATCAACTATTCATAAGATTGTTAAACCTATCTTCGCACCTATTCATCGAACCTGAGTTAACACCAATTATTAGTGATGGTAAGATTTTTAAAACCTACCAATTAAGTGAAGGTACATATATTTATTTACTTTCATTTATGTTTTATCTACTATATTTTATTATAATAATTTATTACACTTGTTTTATTGCCATGTTATTTTTCTAAAACACCATCATGTATTACATGATTGTGACATGGTGAGCTTCTATTAGGGAAAATGTATACACCTTAAATTCATTTAATGATGTTCCAAATATTATCAACATGTTAATATCCTTGAGGGTACGTTCATGCATACATCGAGATTGGGTTGTGTTGGCTAGTGGCACTTTTTAAGATATTATTTCATGCATTATTCATCCTACTACCACCTTCAAATCATCATGACATCAACATGTTTATCCTCCAAGGTTATTGTTCTAAAATTATGATTATATTTTACCCCTTGTATACACTTATCCAACTGCATTGGCATGGTTGATGACATTCTATAACAACCTCCATTTTATGCAACATCATCACTAGGCCAATGACACTTTTTTATACATTATTATTTATACATCATCAATTAGGTTGATGACTTCATGTTAAAACTAAATTTTGAATTTTAGGGTTTGGATCCATTTTTATAATGATTCCATTTGTAATTTATCAATATAAATTCATATAATATTTCTTTCTCACACTTACAAATCCATATTAGGAAAAAGAAGGGGAATTAGGGCTAAGAAGATCTTACACCAAGGAAATTTATCAAAAGGGATTTGAAGATATAAATAACATGAGCTATACTATTAAGGTTTACCATATTTTTTTGAGTCCCTAGTTATGGTTTACTTATGTATTCTCTCGTACATATTTATTTCACATACTAAAATCTCTCATAGAGTGTTACAATCCAAGGGATAAATTAATACACTAAAATTTTGATTGAAGGTGAGTATCCCTAATTGTATACTATTTATTTTGTACTTTGTTTGGTGTCATTAGATTTATCATTTTTTTAAATTTATTAGATAATATTTTTTAACATATGTTTATTACTTTACCGTTATATTTTACACTATTATTATTCATGGCTCTGTTTAACCCTAAATTTTTGGATCTGGATCCTACTTGGGTAGATAGGGTTAAGAATATAGAAATGACAATGCACAAGGGTGATAATCAGATCTATATCGTGATAATTATATGTTAAACTTAGATTCAATATATGTTAAATTTATTAAACTGAGATAATCTAGAAATAGAAAGTACAACTATGCTAAATATAGAAATGACAAATAAAACAATGTACTTAGCTTATTATAATGCTAACATAGTTTTAGATTTGGAACATGTAGGAAGCAGATTAGAAGAGGATTCTAGAATAGTCACCAAATTTTGTATTGAGTGCCTTTGGATCCATGGACACTAGCATCAAAATTGTATGTTAGCATTGATGCTACTGTTTGAACTGGACATAGGTATACTATATGGAAAATCTATTAGAAAATGATGCAGCCACATAGATGCTTCTGGATTTGTCTTCACCTTTGCTCTAGTACATTCATATTTGGGTCATGGATTGTCATTCCTTGTAAAATTATAAAACCTTATTTCTTTACCTTCATAATGACCTTGGAAAAAATGGGTTAGGGGACTCACAATGTCGAGTTGACCCCAAATACCCCTCTATCAATGGGTGTTACTTACATAGCCACTACTCTGAAGAGGGCCTTAAACTGATGTAGTTCTACCCTAATGTGTTGGATTGTGTGTGTGAACAAGGGTGAAATATGTGGAAATTAATTATAATAATTACTTTACTTATAACTTAGATAATTAGGTTCTTGGATTGCTCCTTTAGTACATACCTGTAGATGTGCAGTCCCTATGACTCATATAGAAATAGGAATAAATAGGGAAGCTTTGCTCAATTGAATGCTCTTTGATATGAATGTTATATGAGTAATGAATGAGGAGTGATTATGAATGTATACCACTCCTATCAAGAAATATATCTTATTAAATAATGTAGGCCAACCATTAGGACACACTTCATTTACAAATTAGATGACTTTAGGGCACTTGGTATCTATGTCAGGGTAGGAAACTAACATCAATGTAGGGATCTAGGATTGATTCTTGTGTCTTGATAGTTAAAAACATGTAAATGTTCAAAACTTGTAATGTCATATGATAATCATATTTTAATAATTTTAGGCAAGATATAAGGTTTGGGTCATTAACATAAGACTGGTCGGACCAAGAAATAGGTCAAGGAACACAAGATAGAGAAGATGTGAGACTTTTGAAAGCGGGAAATGTACAAAACTGAGATGAATAACCAAGGTCTAATTTTTCCAAGTGTATAATACTTAGGTGCTATATAGTTCATAAATATTGTCTACATTTTACCCCCTTTAATATAGTAATGAAATCATTGGTTTAAAGGAGAAAAATGCATTACGTGATACTAACTTGAGTGCTTTGTTGGTGACTGACCTACTACCAAGAGCATGTTAAAGTATATAATAAATGAATATAATCTAAAATTAAATGCATTTGAAATGATTGAAATTGAAAGTACAAGGTTTAGGAGTACATATATGTATCGATGCAACCACCTTGCCTATTGGCAAGGTGATTTGAAAAGATGTATCATTGTAAAGTTCTAAAAATGATATTAGGAAAAATATATATAAATATGGAAAGTGCATATATAAATATGGATAGAGAGATATTGTAAGGCACATTCCCCTAACTTTGGATAAAAGGTGAGTTTCCACCTAATAGTTGAGATGAGTTTAACCATGCAACCCAATCATACTTATAATCTAGTGAGCATGAGCGATTAAAGTCAACCCATACCATATATTTGTTGAGTATAGATGATGTAATCAAGTCCAACCTATAAACTTAGTAGTATTGAGTGATTTAATCACCGCAACGATGCCAAAAAAAACTAACTACTATAGTAGATTGGCTCAATATAGTCTGTAATAGTCTAATCTGGTGGGTGTTGATAGTCTATAGAAGAGTTTTTAAATCTAGAATTGATCTGAATTTTGAAATATTAGGCACATATTTCATATCGTATACACCTTATATATGTCTCATTCTTAAATTATGTATAAAAATGGTACCAATGTATAGAATTCTACCATAATTATGTATTTGAATCATATGACTATGTGCTTTGGCCAATTTGGAATTTTGCACAAGTGTGGGTAACATGTTACCATAACATGCCCCCATTATTTATAGAGAAATCTGAAAATTGATATAAGTGTCCATGTAGAGGACATGTTTCCAAAACATGCCCCTATTGAATATGGGTGTGTAAAATATTGAATAAGTGTAGAGAATATGCCTCTACAACATGCCCTCATTGAATTTGAAAATTGTGCCAAATGTGGAGAACATGCCTCTATGACAATCCCCCACTGATATGCCCCCCTTTGAGGTGAGGGTAGTGTTATCACCTAAATTTTCACCCTTGGAAAATTGTTCAAGCCTTCTAAATTTTGGATAACATGGAGATAATCCTAGGTCATGGGTGACCTTTAGGTGGATTGAATCTCTAGGTTATAGGAATATCTCCCCTAAATATATCACTTAAGCTCATTCATTAATCTACCAACTTGTTAGGAAAAGAGAGATAAACCTAATATAATGGAGGTGATGCACCAAAATTACTTGACCACTACCAACCATTTGTATATGCACATCAACCATGAGACTAACCTAAAATAAACAATACTCCTAATCTACCTCTTTACATCAACACTTCACATGAAGGTTATGAAATATGCTTGAGATAGGAGGACTAGTCAAGACATATAGGATGACACTAATGACTATACAACTCATTCAACCTTCACACTTCACTTAGACACTTCACAAGACCTACAAAAAAAATTTCAAACTAAATATGAATGCTAGAAAAGGACAACATGCCAAGGAAGTTAAGTTAATCACTTGACAAGATCAATTAATCATACACACACATTGAGACCAGTCAAATGAGGAGGTAAAACTAGAAGTTTTTCATTGATTAAAGGCTTACACATGGACAAGGATTCTCCATACCCAAGTGGAGGATACATACATGGCCTATAAAGGTTAAATTTATAGAGAAATGAGAGAGAAGAAGAGATAAGGTTGTAGGAGAGAGAGAGTGACAAGTGTCTAGAAGGAGTTACAATCAAGAAGAAGTTAATAGTTTCATAAAACTTTAAAGGATATGTGTTGCTTCCTTGAGGATGCACTCTTCCAAATGGCATGGGGTTTTATTCATTTGCTTGACACCTTATCTTCCTCTTTAAAACTTCCCCTTCTCTTGGCTTGTGAGTGGCCTCATTTATTATCAAGTCATATTGAATTGATATTACTTTGACACTTTTCAATTGTTTAAGAAAATACTAAAACTAACATTGCAATGATGATTATACCTCTTAGGTGTCTTGAAGCCCACTTGGCCTTACTATGCCTCTCCTTACTTGTAATTGTCGAATCTTGATTTTGACTTCATAACGAAAATTATTCTCCATTAAAGGCATATTCATATCATAATAGACCTGAAATAACTCATTTGAAAACCTTAAGAACTCTCAAAGATTTCATCTTTCACCTAAAGCTCTCATAAACACTTAATTCCTTAGAGCCCTAAAAACATGTAAACCTCCTTGTGTATAATAATGTACAAATGATATTTTAAATATATGAATAATTTTAGGTACCAAGTATCCCCTTACATCTCTATGTCAAATTTAATGACCTGAAAGTGAGTGGAAGTATCCTTTTTCACCTGATCTCACTCCCTAACTAGGCCTCAATTAAGCTTCCATGCCTAAAAACCGAGTTTTGGCCCAAATTAACTCCCACACATATGAAACTCAAGAAAATTATTTGATTCACTTTACCCATTCCCTGACCATGCTGCATGTTAAATTTTAGCTACTAAGACCTTGTATGGATAGGTGAACCATGAAATGGTCAAAACCCTAGTCTATGCACTTGAACAGGCTTGAGAGGTGATTGAAGTGGTTTGGAAAGAATTTTATAGGATATTAATCTTGTAAATGGTTTTTTTATACCTTTAAAATAATTATAAAACTTCATACATTTAAAGTGAGGTCTCTTGAATTACCCAATAGGTTTGTATAAATGCTTCTTAGTTAGCAAAATGGTGGATTTCTCCCTTCTTGATCCACTTGATGACTTGTCTAGCTCATATATATTCTTATGAGGGCTGAATAGGTGAGTATAAGGTTTTGGAATATTTTTTTAGTCTTTTTAAACCTCTTTACCTCATTTATAATCCAATCCATACCTTATTTCTTCACAAATAAGCCTACAACCATGTATCTAGGCTAATTCTGTATAATCATATCTTCACATGTGCCAAACATACATATAATAAGTTTTTAAATATATTAAGGTTTATAAATTTATTCCCAATCCAAAACCATTAATTATAATCCATTTGGTCCATCTTCTCATTCATTGGGTCACCAAAAGACTTCTTGACAGCTTGAGACCAGTTTGCAGTCTTAAGGATTATTCATAGAGCTCAAGCCCTAGATGAACATACAAATTCCATGAATTATTAGTGAATAATGGTTACATATTATTCCTAAAATATTTATCTACCATGCATCCTTTCATTTAATATGTGAGCAAGTTTGAGAGTCTCTCGGGTGGCAGATTATGCATTTGTGGGGTCAGGAGAGGTATGAGTTTACAAAAGAAGCAACAATGTTTGGTTTTTATCTTAAAAAACATTAATGGGTATATATATTCAATATTTATCTATCAAAATTATCATCTTATCATATTTACTCTATATACCATTCATAACCACCATCAACTCAAGTTAAGGTTTTTTAGCAAAACAATACCAAAGACCCTAGTGATTGTATTTGAGACATTTCCTCTTTGTTGAAGGGTTTTAAACTTCATATAATATTAAATTTAGTTCTAAATACCTTATTATATCATTAATTTTCTAATTCTACACTCATTCAAACAAAATTTCATCACAAAATCACCTAAGCCTATGCGTGCATTTTAAGGCTTGACTATTCTATTTATAGGTAAATAGGCCTGGGTGACTGTAAATTGAAGGTAATTTTATTTGACAAAACTTTATCTAATATTATTTATGTCCTATTTGATATTTAATGATTATTTACACTTATTTTATTCACTCAAACCAATTCATATGCAACTATTGCCTCTTTTCTTTATAATTGATACACATAGGCCTGTGTGACCCTTTAGGCCTGGTAAGCTTGAATTGACAGAGAATTATTTATTTTATCACTGTTATAGGAACATATTACCTAATTAATGTCTATTTGAGGTTATAATAACCTTATTAGGGTTTATTTTCTTCTATTTCATCATTAATTATTCAATAACCTATAGGTGATAGTCCATTTCTCATACAGGCTTGTATATTGTATGTTGGTGCCTAGATTGCACTTATTTTTGAGATGGAACCATTTTAAAAATATACCCTGAAACTTTTTATACTCTTATATCCTATTTAATATCTTGTCAACTTTATTTGTCTCTTGGAGACCTTTTGAACAACTCATCTAGTCACCATAAGTGATGTCTTTTCCATTTAGGCCTGTGGCAACCTATAGATGTATTTTAGGAACCAAGACTCATTAATGTTCTTATATGAAAAGTGATAAACTAATTTAATGTATTTAATAAATCTCAAATTATATAAAATCACTTTGTATTTTCACTTTAAACCCCACAATACTGTTTATAAACTCACATAATCCTTTGAATTTACACAATCAATCTGAGAGCAGAGTGGGTTTATGATTTAAGCATTCATGTTTGAATTGATTTGGATATTTAAAAAGGAATAAAAAATTGGGATATTAATACATTAATCATGTATACCTTTATTCAAAACAACATTTGATTGCTAACAGTGACCTAAGGGTCTACAGACTTGTAGGTTCATAACCTCTATTTGAAACTAGGCTTGAAAGGGGACTCTTGAACATTGATCTCCAAGTTTTCCAGTAATGATAATGGCCCTCAAATCTCTTTGAATATGGAACTATACATTCAAGGATGTATACAATATAAACAAAACTTTGCCTAACATTATTTCTCTTAGTCATGCCTGGAAAACTATCTTATGGATATCTTTTGTTCATTTCCCAATCCCACACATGCCAATATTGGTAAATTAAAATATGAGATGGTTTTATAGACCCTATAAACTCTCCCCTATTTCTCTCATGCTTCAATGAGTCCAATCTTATAATAAAAATTGCCCAAAACTAAGCCATTAGGGTTTTACACATCTTTTAAGTACCTTAGCTCTTTAGCAATTGTTCATAAAGCTAAAGAGCTCAATACCATTAATTGAGAGTCCATAAGGTTCCTCAACTTGATCAAGATATTGGGATCTAACTCCACTTATACGACCTACACCATTCATGTGAAAATAGCCCTTATGAGTTTGTAATAAGATTGATAAGAGAGAGAATGTAAATTTTTCCTTCCTGAGACCTATGCAAGCTTCCTAAACTTGGAGATAACTTGGAGAATGTGAAGAGACACTCTAAAGGCATTTTCACCTATAAATGGATATTCAATTCCATACAAGTACTTAAAAATACCCTTTTGGAGTGATTAAACCTTCAAAATTAATGTAGTCTGACATTTTGACATTCTTGGCAGTTATAAAACTCCTTCACAATCTTGTACAAAGGTGTTTTTACATATATTTCACTTTAACATACGTGGAATTTAGTTATATGCATTTTCCTTTGCATAAAACTTTACCTTAAAATTTGTAAATATCCTTAAACTTTCTAAACAAGTGTGACATGTTTATAAAAGGTGATGAACACAAGAATATGAATTTGAGGGGCACCTAATAACCTATGACACCTCTTGGGACCCACCCTTTTTATCACCATGACATGACTAAGCTAGTACAAAACCAAAATAGCCATTACCTTAATTTTATACAATTAACCTTAATCTTTGTTAATAAGACTTTAGAAATACCCTTTGAGAACTATCAATGCATGTAATGGGCTATAAACAAGGTTAATAAGACATGAAAATTCAGTTTATTTCTATAAGAGTTGACCTTTTAACCTTGGGGGTCAATAAATTGGTGATTCACGGGGGTAGCATGCCTACAATACTTACTAGACTAGTAGCTTTGTCCTTCCATTGGGAAATGGAGTCACTTGCACTCAAAATCAAACCTTGACCAAGACAAAACAAACTGACTTGACCTCCAAACACACACAAAACAAGTACAACACACAAAGCAAAGGGAACAAGACCATACAATGTGCTAACTAAACACTTAAGGGAAAACAAAACAAAATAAAAGCAACTAACATATACAACTAACCTGAATATATATTCTTTTTCTTTATGAGGTAAATAATAGCATGAGGTAAGCTTCTTCTTGGACCTTATTCTTTTTTGTTTCCATCATATTATTACTTGCCAATCCTCTTGGCATACTTTCAAGATAAATAATAGTAGTAAGCCAGTCACCTATAAATACATATTCATCTTATATTTCAAGATCCCCTCCATATTTCTTGTCATTTACAACCTCATCCAATAATACTCCATCTAGGCATGCTTCTTGGGCCTCCATAACCTATTGAGTTTCATTAATTTGTTTATCAGCTACTGCAATTTTATCAAGCTCTTAAAGGAGCCTTGCATATTCAATCCAAGTTGCATCATTCCTTTAATGGGTGTGTCTTGATCAACCTTCTCTTGAGCATGATCTCTAATGGGAAATGTACCTTTGTAAAGAGATTCAATCTCTTGAGTGACTCAATGTACTACTACCTCTTTACTTTGGTCAATTTGAGTGAGATCAACTTTAAAAAGAACCTCATATTTATCCTTAATAACTATGGGGTTGTCAAGAACTTCAAACCCCTCTATGAAGTCATGATGTAACATGGAGTCAGCCTCTTCAAGTTTAACTTCAAGCTCATTAGGAACCATGTTACATTCATCCAAGACCTCAACTTGTTGTCTTAGAGAACCTTCAACATCAAGTCCAACTATAACCTCAACAAGATTAGATGTAATTGTATATCCTTCTTGAAGCATACTATTAAGACTATCTTATAGAACCTCATATTTGAAAACTAAATTGCCTCTTTCTTCCCTAATTGGAGTACCACTAAATATTTATTCCTCATACACACTTGAATTGTCTTCATCATTTGCAACTATAGCTTGATCTTCTTCATTTTCCTCCCATTTGAAGAAAGGAGATGGTGAGAGGGCAAGGAATATGCTCATGAGTTGGTTTGGGAATTGAGAGAGCTTTCTTACAACTTGAGGTCTTGGGAATGGTGGAATTTTTTATAAATTCTTGGAGAGATATCGAATTCAATTTTTTTTATAGGTGTTTCATTATCTTCAACAAGACTTCACTCTTCTTATAGTCTCCTTGAAGTTCATTCATAGTTACAACTTGATTTCCAACCTTCTCAACTAGGACCTCTTTTTTGTCTAGGATTCCTTCTTGGATATACTTCCAAGATGGAAAAGCTTTAGGTTATTTAGGAGGGGAAATGGGGCTTGAATAGGCACAAGGTCCTCTTTGGTTTTAATTTCTAAATCTTGACTTGATTCAAGCTCTATGATTTTCAATTTCAAAGCTTCAATTTGCTTGTCTATACTCTCTTAGAATAGCTCTTCTTGGGAGTGGTCAATGACTTCGTGAGGGTAAGGAACATAAGAAGGTTGATATGGGATATAAGAGGGCTCTTGAGAAGGGATGGGAGGGGCTTACATAGGTTCAAATTCTTCCTTGACTTCAACTCCTTAATCTATGCTTGTCTCTCTTTGATTACCCCATGATTTCACCACTTGATTCCAACTTGGAATCTTGAAGGACTTCTTGGGAGGTTCTTGAGGAAGAGGAGTAGGATTTTGTGCCAAAATAACTTCATTAGCTTCCCTCCAAGTGGTAATCAAGTTATCTATTGATTTGTCTTGATTATCAATAATAGGTTGCTCAACAACAACCTTATTTTGAATGTTCTCTTGGATTGATTTCTAAGAGGGTAAAGTTTGAGGGATATGTGAAGGATTTGGAATACTTTTAAGCTCAATTGAAATGGTCTTTTGGGGAAGAATGGGTGGCACATAGGAGGGCTACGATGGTATATATGAAGACACAAGGGGCTGATAGAATTGAACCTATTGTCCTTCATGAATTCTTAGCTTATCCTCTATGATTTAAATTAGACCACTTATATCCATCATATCACTTGAGAGGTTTTGTTAATTTTATCTCTTAATAGGTGCCCATTCTCTCTTTATTAACTAAAATGAGTATATCACATTATGAATGAGATGACTGAGGACATTTTGACCATACTCTTTTTGTGTGTTAATCCCTATCATATACCTTTCATAGACTAAGAGAGTTTGCTTGAAACTTGAAATAGACTAATTTAGAAATGTGGCCATATTGATTAGGGGTATCATGGTCTTAAGAATGTTGATCATAGGACTGATATGGCTCATGATAAGGATGATAAGGATCATAGTGAGGCTAATGTGAATCCTTATAGGATTGATAAGGCTTAGTATAGGGTTGATGGGGGGTACCATAGGCTTGATATGCCTCATCAACTTACATGAAATTGAGATCTACTTTAAACTCATCCATAAGAACCTCATCAAGATAGTGAATTGAAAGCATAACTTACTTTGAACTAGTGACTGGGATACCAAAACCATCTAATTGAGCATGGAGTCACTATTAATGTTTTGAATGCCCCCAAAGTCTGATATGTAGAAGGACAACACCAACAATCCTTCAACCACTTTGGACTTTGGTCCCACCGAGTGTGTCAAAATTGTTATCACCCAAATTATCACCATTGGAAGATTGTTCAAGCATTCCAAATTTGGGATAACATGGGGAAAATCCTAGGCTATGGATGACATTTATGTGGATTTAATATCTAGGTTATAGGGCTAACTCCCCTTGATGTATCACTTAGGCTCATTCACTAATATACCAACTTGTTAGGAAAAGATATAGAAACCTACTCTAATAAAGGTGATACACCAAAATTACTTGAACACTACCAACCAACTTCATATGAACATAAACCATGAGACTAACCTGAAACAAACACTACTCTTAATCTACCTCTCTACATCAGCACTTCACATGAAGGTTATGAAAGATGCTCAGGCTAGGAGGACTAGTCAAGAGGTCATAAGATGACACTAATGAATAGATAACTTACTCAACCTTTACACTTCACTTAGACACTTCACAATATTTTCAAAGAATCTTTTAAACTGAATATAAATGTTAAAAAGGGATAATATTCCAAGGAAGTTAAGATAATCACTTGACAAGATCAATTAGTCATGCACACACATTGAAACTAGTTAAAGGAGGAGGTAAAACCAAAAATTTATCATTAATCAAACGCTTCCAAATGGGAAAGGATTTTCCATACATAAGTGGAGGATACATACATGGCCTATCAAGGTTGAATTTATAGAGAAATGAGAGATAAGAAGAGAGAAGGGCGTAGAAAAGAGAGTGTGACAAGTGTCTAGAAGGAGTTAAAATTAATAAGAAGTTCGAAATAATTTTAGAAAAAAATCAAGAACATGTTTTGCTTCCTTGAAGATGCAATCTCTTCCAAATGGCATGGAATTTCATTCATTTGCTTGATACGTTGTCTTCCTCTTTAAAACTACCCCTTCTCTTGCCTTTGGAGATGACAAGTGGCCTCATTGATTCTCAAGTCATGTTGAATTGATCTTGATCTATTTTTTGACACTTTTAACTTGTTTAGAAAACTCCTAAAATTGACATTATAATGATGATTACACCTCTTAGGTGTATTAAAGCCCACTTGGCCTTACTACACCTCTCATTGCTTGTAAGTGTCAGATATTGATTTTTTTTCATAACTTTAATTATTATCCATGAAAGGCATCTTCATATCACATTATACCTTATACCTCTTTTAAGCACCTCAACTCCTTATCAATGTTCATAAAGCTAAGGAGCTCAATCAAACTAATTGAGAGGTCATATGGGTCCTCAAATTTGGTCAAGAGATTGTGTTTTAACTCCAATTGTATGGCCTATACCATTCACATAAAAACAACCCTTATGAGCTTGCAAGGAGATCGATAAGAGAGAGAATGTAGATTTTTACTTTTTGAGACCTATGCAAGCTTATTTAACTTGGAGATGACCTAAAGAATGTGAAGAGACACTCTGAAGGTATTTTCACCTACAAATGGATATTCAAGTCCATTCAAGTACTTAAAACTACCCTTTTGGAGTGATTAAACCTACAAAATTGATGTAATCTGACATTCTAACATTCTTGGTAGTTAGAAAACTATTTCATAATCTTGTAAAAATGTGGTTGTATGTATATTTCACTTTTGCATATGTGGGAATTAGTTATATGCATTTTCTTTTGTATAAACTTTGAAAATTACCTTAAACTTTCCAAACAAGTGTGACATGTTTATAAAATGTGATGAAGACAAGAATATGACTTTGAGGGGAATCTAATAACCTACGACACCTCTTGGACCCACCCTTTTTCTCAAAATGACATGACTAAGCTAGTATAAGACCAAAACAACCATTGCCTTAATTTTATCAAATTAACCTTAATATTTTCTAATAAGACTTTAGAAAGACCCTTTGAAAACTATCAAGGCATGTAATGGGTTATGAACAAGGTTAATTAGACATGACAAGCAAGTTTCTTTCTATATGGTTTGACCTTTTGACCTTAGGGGTAAAAATTGGTCAAAAAGAAGAATAAAAAGTGGTAGTTACCTTACCTCAAAAGGATTAGACAACTATATAATCTATGAATGAAACCATGTAGTATATAGAAGAACATGTTTAGGTAAATATATCATTGAAGTGCATAGAAAAATGTGATCACATGAAGGCCTAATATGCATGATAAATATCATGAAAATGTATAGATAGAAATATGAAAATATCAACAAGCAAACAAGAACACACACAAGAACACTAAAAATTAATTCAACATACAATGGTCATAAGAGACCAAAAACAAGGGGCATGTTCAAATGTCGCACAATAAAAGGGACATGACTTAGTCAAATATCCATAAAAGAAAGAATGACATATTCAAATTTCCATATAACAAATAATGACATATGAAAATGTCAAATAAAGAAATCAAAGGCACATGGGATGCAAATAAAGGAGCATATTCAAATGCTTGAAAAAACAAGACAATAACAAGGCAAGATACTCAAGGAAGTGCATAAAGGAAAGCATAAGCAACCAAAATAAACATATCATAGTATCCCATGGATCAAATGTGTTTGTAAAAAATTCAAGTGCATAGCATATCAAGTACCCTATGAAATATATAATCATGGATAAAGGCATGTGTAAGTACATGTAAGATTAAACATGATAATGAAAGATAGTCATTGAACAATATAACCTATGAATATTAAGATCAAAGAATCGAATGCCCCCAATTTCCACATGACATGATTAGATGGAAGGCCCAACATCCAAAATAGGAATAGAACATGTATTTAGGTATGCCTTCATCACATTCACATAGAATCATGAATCACATGTGTAAGTAGAAGTAACTGATATGTCATCCATTAACATGAAACTAACACATAGATGCCAAGGAGCCAAGAAAACATGTTTTTATGCTAAAGATATTTTTGGTTTTAGTTTCAAACCATTTAGTCTAATAGGTCTTTGAATTTAAGATCCAAGATACTATGTGGTGGCCTTACCTGCTAGAATTGTTTATATTGCATGAGTGCTAAAAGTGTTGTGTCTATTGGTAACTCACTACCAGTAATTATTGTTACCTATCCCTCATATCTAGTAAATGGGATATGAACCTCTTTACTATCATGATGAAAAATAATGCATTATTTTTTAAAACAAACAACTACTTTGATATCATTCAACCATTATTGTCCAAGGTTTAAATTCAAGTATCTTTCTTGGTCCATGACCCATATAACAAGGTCTACTACTTTTGGGCCACATGTAATAAGTAAAATTATATACCCAAGCGATTGTGTAAAAGTTGGCGAATAGCATAACTCATGTATATTATGTCCTAACTTGGTAATTCTATAATTTATGTTCCAATTGTGTACATCAATGTTGAGATTTGGGTGATGGAAATGGTTATATCTTCATGCTTTGGTCGCTTTCTTTTGAAAGATTAAAAAAATGTGGTATTTTCCATTTTTTAGACATAATTTGTATGCAACATTCATTATTGTATTTCTAAATTTGGTCCTTCCATGCCTCACATTGATTTGTATTATGGCCAATGATCTAATGATATTTATAATATGGTACCTTGTCTTTTGTAGTTAGAAGTCTACTACATGATTTATGTCTGGTAAAAGGTAAAAAAATCATTCTATGTTCAAGTAACATAGATAACATGGTATATGGAGCATATTTATATGTCTTGATATGTAAATTCTATTGTGAATCCTTTTGAGAATACTCTACATTGTTCACATGATGAATTTGCATTTGACCCTTGTAAGGTTGACTCAATGTTTTCAACTAAGAGGGATGTATGAAATAACAAACATTTACATGTTCACTTTCTATTTTTTGTTTACCCTTACCTTCATTTTGTTTGGTATCTTCTAAAAGTGGATTTAGCTTATATGTACAATTAATTATAGGCTCAAATAGGTTATGTGAAAGGTAATCAAGTGGATCAAATTTTAATTTTTGTATTTTTTCATCTATCATTCATAATCATATTCATCATCACTATCATAATATTCTAAAACATGGCCATTTGTATGTTCAATATTTACCAATAACGGAAGCTCAAAATGTTAAATTCTTTTAGTTTTGGTATTATTGGTTAATTTGGTAATTGCTCTTGCTTTTGATGTATATTTATGTTCACCTTAGTGGTTAGTTCCTTATTTACTTTGGGGGGTGGAGGATTCATTGTACTTGACTCACCCATTTAAAAAGTATGTATATGATCAATAGGATTCCATTGTTCAAGTGGTGCCACCATAGGGATTCCCTCTATTTTATAATATATCATTTTATATAATTTTAAAGGTGTATAATCAATAGGCATAGTAAATAAGGTCCCATAATGTATGAATTTTGCACACTATGAAGTGTAAAAGGGACTACTTCCATTGAATGTATCCAAGGTCTGCTTAAAAGTAAATTATATTGTAAGGACTGAGACATCACCTAAAATATAGTTGGGAACATTTTTGTCCCCAATCTCACATCCAAAGTGATTTGGCCAACTGGAGGGCTATGTGAATTATCAAACCCCTTTATATGCGTGACTTATTTTTAAAGAAGATTAGTGCTAATTCCCATGGTGGTTAGGAAATTTATGCCATAAATTTTTAGGCCCAATCCATTGTCATCAAGCACCCTTTTGATACCCTTATTTTTTATGGTTACTTGTATGAGTAATGACAACTCTTGGTCGATAATATCTTTGGATGATAAATCTATTGGATTAAAGGTAATAAGTTTGACATTGTTCTTGAAATCTTTCATGATATCCACAAAATAAGTAGGCTCAATATCATTTAGAACTTGTGTCTCAGACAATGCCTCATTAGGATATCCTTGTAAAAATTAGGTTTATTAAGAAGTAAAATGATTAAATTCTTAGCATGTGTATTGATCAATTAGTCAATAATGTCAGTTCCCTTAGATTTGATTAAAAGCTTAAGTTTAAGAGGCACCTATTGTATATTAACAGGTGGCAAAATGGTTGAGTAACCTTACCTCTTCAAGTAGTAACATCATGGACTGTGAACTCTAATATAAGTTATGTACTAATAATGGGTGAAAATGGTAGCTATCATTTAAATAAGATTTTGGTATAAAAAATGGTTGAGAGCATGAATGTTGGCATCTAGATACTGGCTCTATAACATTGGAAAAATAATTTTTAAGAGAGATCATGTGTTGTTTCCACTTTAAAACCCTCTCATCATTCTCATGAATTTTTTAATATATTTAACAAGGTAATTAATGTAATAAACTGTAACAACTATCATAAATTGGAACTCAAAATGGGTGATAGATGCATCCATATTGCACATATTTTATAGAAATATGAGATTAACAATAGAAAAAACATAAAATCCTAATTGACCTAAGGTTTTGAACTCAAATATCAGGTTCACCAAATGTTTCACCCTAAATTTTTGGATGTGGATCCTACTTGGGTAGATAAGGTTAATAATATAAAAATGATAATGCATAAGGGTTCCAATTAGATCTATAACAAGCCAATTAAATTTTAAACTCAGATATAACATATGTTGAATTTATTAAACTAAGCTAGGATAAAATAGAAAGTACAACTATGATAGATATGGAAATGATCAATAAACAACACACTTATTTAATTCTAATGCTAACACAATTATGGATCTAGAATAGATATGAAGCAAATAAAAAGAGGATTTTATAATAGTCACCAAATTTTAGACTGAGTTCCTTTGGAGCCATAGACACTAACATCAACCTTGAACTTAGCATTGATGCTACTATTTCAACCAAATACAGGTGTCATGTATAGAATACCTACTAGAAAAATATGCAACCACCTATATGTTTTTGGGTTTGTCTTTGCCTTCACTCTAGTTCATTCAGATCTAGGTCATGGACTATCACTACAAGGTTTAAAATTTTAAAACTCTAGTTCTACACCTTTATAATGACTATAAAAAATGGTTTAGTGGCCTCACATTATTGAGCTAACCCCAAAGACCCCTCTATCAATGGGTGTTGCCTAAATAGCCACTACTCTAAAGAGGGCCTTAGACCAATGTATTTCTACCCTAATGGGTTGGATTTTGTGTATGGACAAGGGTACAATATGTGGAAAGAAATTAAAATAATGACCTATCTTTTTTTTAATCAAGATCTTGGGTAATTCTTTCAGTACTTCATAGCCATAGATGTGCAGTCCTTATGATTGATATGGAAATACAAATAAATAAGGAAGATTTACTCAATTGAATGCTCTTTAAATTCTCTTTAGTATGAGTGTTATATGAGGAATGAATGAGGAGTGATTATGAATGTATACCACTCTTATCGGTAAATATATTTCATTAAAGTACTTAGGTTGACCATTAGGATACGTTTCATTTGAAAATTGGATGACTTTAGAAATTGGACACCTGCATTAGGGTAGGACACTAGTGTTAATGCAGGGGTATGGGACTGACGCTCATGTCTAGGTATTAGAAAATAGGTTTAGGCTCAAAACTTATAGGGGCATAAGATAAGCATATTTTAAGCATTTTGGGTAAGATAAAAGGTCTAGGTCATCAACATAAGATTGGTCAGACCAAGAGATAGGCCAAGGGGCACAAGATAGATTATATGTGAGACTTTAAAAGTGGGAAAGGTCCACAATTGAGAGGAATAATTAAGGTATGAGTTTTCCAAGTGTATAATACTAAGGTGCTATATAATTCATAAATATCATCTACAAGATCTTATAAACAACATGGTTATGTGTATATGCTTGTCATTAATGCATGATATTTATATGATTATGGTTTGAGAGGACATGGTTATAGGAAATTTTTGTCATAGATATATGAGAGGTTCATCATGTACATACTTAAAATGACATCAATATAGGTTTCTTGATACATACACTGAATCATGCATTAGGCTTTAGTGCCTTTGGTACGATGTTTGATTGAGCATCCAATATTAGATACAATTCTAAGAGGGGATATAGTATGGAACCCAAAAAAAATTAAAGTGGATGGAAGGCCATATTCATATTATATGATGTGAGCTATCAGTTTGACATAGCTCACAAGGCACTTATAGTAGTGGGTAGAACCACACTCATCTGCATGGGTTCAATCCTAGTTTATCTTGGAATATTAAGTGATGTTAATGAAATTTATCCAATATAGGGTAAGACATGATAAGGATTTATGGGGTAAATAAATATACAGATCATTTATATGTGCCCCAATTTTGATGCCTCAAAGATCTCCTCAATATTAAGGGAGGAAATAGAGGTAAAGAGTTAGGTTAGTGCCTAGTAAGGCAGAGGTAGTAAAATTAGAGGCAACATCATAAGACATATGCTAGTACGTTTTGAAGTTTTATTGAGGTGTTTAAGAAAATATATCCCATGGCATAGGAGGTTTCCTTAACTGAGGAGTATCAAGTAATGAGGAGACCTGATTTATGGGAGTAAAAGTAGAGATTAAGGATAAATAGGGGTGATACTTAGGACCCATGGGCCTTCACATTGCCAATATATTAGCATGAGATACAACATAGTGAGAAATACTTATAGAGGGAGATATGGGAATGAGGTATGAAGGCATGAATAATGGATGAAAATAAAGTAATACTCATAGGTATACAACACAAATAGGCTATCCCAATTGAATAAAAATATAGATTGATAATGTAACCAAAGAGAAGTAATGCTAATATATTTTAAAATTATAACATAAATTAAAAATGGAACATACACATAATACACAAGATTTTCACATAGGAAAACCCTTTCAGGAAAAACCCCAACATAAAAAATTTCTTATATCATTAACTCAAGCATTTAGAATATAATAATGTCAAGTTCTACTTTACCATAATGCATGTGCAAGTATTTTTAGGCACATCGATGGGAAATTATCCAAGCAATATTTTAAAATGGGTGAAAAATAATGATAAATATAAAACATGGGATAAAACCACCCAAAACACACCCATAAAGTCTTAAATAAATTAGAGGTACTACCCATGCACCCCCATTAGAGGCCCCCCATTGGAGGCACTACCCCCAAACCCATAGGCAAAGGATCAATATTAGACTAGGGATTTCACCTCATTCCCTTGGGAAGGTGGTCCATCCATTTTGCATGTATAGTCTAGACAATTTTTTATTTTCTAGAGTGTAAATCATGAAAAATATCAAACACATTTTGAATAGTATCCAAGTAATAATTTTTTATCACTATATTTTTGTAGATGATATTTATGAACTATAAATCACCTCATTATTGCACACCTAGAAAACTTAGACCTTGGTCGTTCCTCTCAGTTCTTGACCTTTCACATTTTTATGAATTTCACATCTTCTCTCTCTCTTGTGCCTCTTAGCCTATCTCTTAGTCTAACTAGTCTTATGTTGATGATTTAGGCCTTTTATCTTTCCTAGAATGTTTAAAACTTAATTATCTTATGCCTCTACAAGTTTTGAATTTGCACCTATTTTCTTGCTCCTTAGATACTTACGTTATGGATAGAGACCTACATCAATGTAGGTGTCTTATTTCAATACAAGTGTTTAGTGCCTTAAAGTCATCTCATTTACAAATAAAACATGTCCTAATGGTCAGCCTAAGTGTTATTATGTGAGATATTCTCCAAAGGAGTTGGTATAAGTATAAGATCAACCCTCAAGAATTCATACAAAAGAACATTTAAAGAGAATTAATTTGAGTAAAAGGATTCCCTATTTTCTCCTATTTCCATATTAGTCATAAGGATAACACATCTACAGTTTTAAAGCACTGAAGAAGTAACCCAAGAGCTATATTTTCTAAGTTATAAGCTAGGTCACTATTGTAATTTCTCATCACACATTGCATGATTCAAACACAAGCTAACACATAGGGGAGAACTACATAACTCTGAGGCTCTCTTTAGAGTATTGGATATGTAAGTAATTCTCATTGATAGAGGGGTCTTTAGGGAAGCTTGACACTGTTTGGCCACTAACCCATTTTTTCCACAACTACCATGAAAATTAAGAACTAGGGTTTGATCATTTTACAAGGAATGATAATCCATGATCCACATCTAAATGTATCAAAGTGAAGGTGATGATGAACCTAGAAGCATCCAAAGGGTCACATCTTGTTTCAATAGTTATTCATATTAGACACCTATATCTGATCTAGACATTAAGATTGATGAAACCATCCTAGGCTAACATAAGTGTCCATGGTTATAGAGGAACTTAATCTAGAATTTGATAAATGTTAAAAAATATTCTTCCACTCTGCTTCCTACTTGTTCTAGATTCAGATATGTATTAGCATCATAACAAGCTAAATATCTTATTTTCATTATCATTGTAATATATAGCATAGATATACTTTTTATTTTTAGTATATCCTAGTATAATAATTAGCCTGTTATAGATATATTTATCACCCTTATGCTTATTCATTTCTATATTCTTAACCTTGTTTATCCCAATAGGATCCACATCCAATTTAGGGTTAAACATTTGATGAACCTGATTCATGTAAATGCAAAAAAAATCTAATCTAGGGCTTCCAAACCTCTGAGATTTTCATCTTATTATGATGGATTTTTATATTTGAAACTTTACCCTAGGGTTTTACACTCCTCTGGTTACAAGAGATTCATGTGCATATACTTGCAAGTTGATTATTTTTTGAGTGGTATATTTTACCCTCAAAATAGGCCCATTTTAAAATTCCTAAGAGGTATTTTCTTATTGGGTTGGTATACTAAAAAACCTCTTTTTGTTTGCCAAAATTCAGTACGCGTTTTTCAATTTATTATTTTTAATAAATATTAGCATATAAGATGAATGGTGTACTTATTTTGTAATTAATTTTAGGGTTTTATCAAAAATAATATTTTATTCAAAATTCTCTCTTAGATCTCTAAAATAAATTCTTGTTTTATCAAAATTATTAATTCTTTATTTGAAATATTCTAGTGTTTTACCTATGAAGCATTCCACATTTTTTGGCCTATTTATGATTCATAATATATCAAATTTAAAATTACATGGATGTTTTTAAATATTATATATATATATATATAAACCTCTTTTATTTTACTAAAATATTGTACATAGTTTATGAACTTAACATTTTACTAATTTTAGTAAATTTAGACCTATAGGATGTACACTATATTTTTGTTTCCTTAATTTTTTGGGTTTGTCTCATTTCCTATTTTTTTGAAAACACCTATCTCATATATTCAAAAAAGTCAGCCAATAGTTTTAAATTGTTATATCCTTATTATATCATGGTTGATTTCTCCATAGCAATTGTATGTCTTTTTTATCTTATTCTCATATCATTTAAAAAATAAAAATAAAATGGATATAAAAGAGCATCTTCCTCATCCTAAACCTAAGGAGGGTGATATCTATAATCCCTCTAACTAGGTCCATGCTATCACTCTTCCAATGGGTAAGGTAGATGGTATTTGTATGTATGCCCAATCTGAGGTACATAAGGTTTATGCTTGTGAATCCCTAAGAGATTAAATCACTAGTATGAGAAAGTTAATAAAAAAGATATAGAATTAGATTACACTCTTACATAATCTAACATATGGTAGTGTTAATTATGTGTTTTTATCCTCATTTATCAATGTTTTTCCAAACACTATTTCACATTCAAATGAAAAGTTAAAACAAAATACATCCAAAATAAGTGATTCTAAAAGGGACTAAAAGTCTACTAAGAGACCAAGTGAAACCCTAATATAAATTATTTGAGACAAAGTGATCAAGGTACCTCCCCTACATCATATAAGGATATCCAAATATTATTTTTCATACCATAGAATGCATGGGCATCATACAAATTATTATTTTTTATTAAATAAAAAAATACAAAGTCTCAAAGATAGTGGTGATCTTATAATTTATACATACGCATGAAAACCACTCACATAATGAGTACATCACCTAAACCACAAATACCAAAACAATAAATGTGGGTACCGAAGAAAAAATTAGAGTAAAAATAGTGGTCAATATCAAATATAGAGCACAAAAGGTTTCAAAAAGAACAATCAGATCAAGAAAAAGATACAAAATTACCTCTCGATAATGATACTCAGTTTTAAAAACAATATGGTTTTGGAATGAAATATTTACAAAAAATTGGTTATCATGGTCAAGGATCGGGAAAACATTCCCTAGGCATCACTTATCCTATTTCCACATATGATTAGAGTGACCATCAAGGCTTGGGATGTATTGGTAATACTAATTCAAATCATTCAAATATACATTTGGCCAATGCAAAAGAACAAGAGCCTATAAATGAAAAAAATCCAAGACAAAGGAGCAAATATAATAATATATATTGTCTAAACATTAAGAAGATAAAAACATGATACAAAATGAACAAATACAAAAAGAGCAAAAAGTGCCTTAAAGAGATAATGTTAGAGTGTGCCTTCATATAAAGCAATTACCACTCTTTACTCAAAGCATCAAATCATTGAACCTTGTATAGATGGAAAGCAAGGTCAAAATATTATATTTGACCCAACTTGTGAATTCAATATATGTACCGAGGAATTATTTGCATCTCTAAGATATGGTATGGAACATGTGAATAAAGCTATGACATCCAATTTTTGTATTAGATATTTTCAATGTAATGTCGTACATGGATCAGAATCATGCTCTATTATGTTACATATTAGTCCATGTTTATCAAATATAATACAAAATTTTGGAAACCATGTTTATTATCAATGAAATAAAACATATCTAAAATAAAGATACCAAATACAAAATTACCAAAAGATCATGATATAGTTTGTACTTCTACTATGCACACATTTATGACACATCTAGTTCAAGATAAGTTATACATCTACCACTCCTTGAGAATTCTCATCCATTAGATGAGATCATAGGTTAGTCTCTTCATATATTCCAAAAATATTAAAAAATCAAATATATATATATGTATATATATTCAACATTTACACATTTTATTGGCTCTTTGACATCTATGTGTTAGTCCCATGTTGATGGATAAAATATCAATTACTTCTATATATACATGTTTCATGATTCTATTTGAGTTTGATACAAGCATACACATATGCATGATTTATGCACTTTGAGATGTTGGGATTTTTCTCTACTCACATCACTAATGTGTTAAGGCATCCACCTCTATGATCATAATACTTCCAGGTTATATCATTTTGTGGTCACTTTACATTATCATGTTTGAGTTAATGTGTAATTACACATGCCTTTATCCATGATTATATTGTCTACAATGTAGTTGATATGTTATGTAATTGATATGTTTTGCTAACACATTTGATCCATGGGCTACTATGATATGTTTATAATGGTTTCTAATGTTTCATTTATGCACTTACTTGAGTGTCTTACCTAGGTCTTGTCTTGTATATTGATCATTTGAATATGATCCATTTGAATATTGCATTTATTTGATTTTTCAACATTTGATATGTCATCACTTTTTTTAAAAACATTTGAATATGTCATTCTTGCTTTTGTGGACATTTGAATAAGTCATGTCCATTTGATTGTGTGATATTTGAACAAGCCCCTTGTTTGTGGTCTCCTTGAATCATTGTCTTTTGATTTACTTTTGAGTGCCCTTAGGTGTGTGTTTGATTGATTGTTAAAATTGTATTGTTACTATATATACATTTCCATGATATTATCATGCATATTAGGCCTTGATGTGATCACATTTTATGCACTTCAATGATACATTTACCTAGGCATGTTATGTTATATGCTACATGGTTCATTCACAATTATATGGTTATCTTATCATTTTGGGGTGAGGTAATTACCATTTTATATCTTTACTCACCTCAAATTGGGGTGGGGGGGGGATATTAGTGAGAGCATGTCATAGAGGCATGGCTTTCACACATTCATAGTTTCAGACTCATTGGGGGCATGTCATATAGGCATGCCTTCCACATGTTCACAATCTTAGATTCAATGGGGGTATATTTTAAAACATATTTACACACTTATTCAGTATTTAACATCTCTAGATTATAGTGGGGACATGTTTTGGAAACATATCCTCCACATCGATACCTATATCAATTTTCAATTTCATATTATAATGGGAACATGATATGGAAGCATGTCATCCACACACAATTTAAAATTAGCTAAATTGCATAGTTATTTGATTTAGATAAACATTTGTGGTAGAATTATATACATTGGCACCATTTTTATAATCCACACACTTTCAACATGAGACATATCTAATCTGCATATGCTATGTGATGTGTGCCCAATATTTTAAAATCAAATCAATTTCATATTTCAAACACTTTTAGGGACTATCACCACCTACTAGGTTAGATTTTTATGAACTATATTGATTCAATTTACTATAATAATTGGTTCACTTTTTGGTATGGTTGAGGTGATTAAAACACTCAGTCTTAACAAGTTTGTAGGTTGGACTTAATTGTATCATCAAGCCTCACCAATTTGATAGTGTGGGTTGACTTGGTTTACTCACACTCACCAAGTTATAAGTATGATTGGGTTACATTGATGAGTTAGTCTCAATTGTTAGGTGCCAATTTACCTTTGATCTAAGTTTAGGGCATGGCCCTCTCTCTCTCTCTCTCTCTCTTTATCTATATATACTTTTTATATTTATATTTGTTCAAATCTCAATTTTAGTGATTCATAATGATATATATTTCAAATAAAATTGGCAAAAGCAAGACAATTACATCAATACACAGGTGTACTCCTAAACCTTATTATCTTTTAATTTAAATCATTTAAATTGTTTCAATTTCAGATTATGTGCATTGATTATATGTTTTAACATGATCTTGGTTGCAGGTCAATCACCAACAAATCACTCAAGTTGGACTCAAGTAAAGGCAAGGTGTGTTATACATACCTAGGTATGTAATCCTTCCCTTTAAATTAGAAATTTCATCACTAGATTAAAGGGGGGAATGTAGATGATATTTATGAACTATAAAAATCCTCAATCTTATACATTTGGAAAACTCTGAACTTGCATGTTCCTCTTAGTTCTAGACCTTTCTTGCTTCTACAAGTCTTTCTTCTACTCTTAATTATGCCCCTTGGCCTATTTATTAGTTTAATTGGTCTTATGTTGATGACCCATGCCTTATATATTTCCAAAAATGTTTGAAAATTATTTATCTTATGCCTCTATAACTTCTAGACTTGTCCTTATTTTTTTGCTCCCTGGACATTTCCATCCTAGATAGACACCTACGTCGACATAGGTGTCATATTCCAATACAAGTGTCCAGTGCCCTAAAGTCATATAAATTTCAAATAAAACATATCCTAATAGTTGACCTAAGTTTTATTATGTGAGATATTCTCTAAATGGATTGGTATAACTATAAGATCAACCCTCATTCATTCCTCACCTAGAATAGACCTAGCATTCATATAAAAGAGCTTTCAAAGAGAATTCAATTGAGTAAAAGGCTTACCTATTTTCTCTTATTTATATATCAGTCATAAGGACACCACATAAATATATTTAAAGTAATAAAGGAGAAACCCAAGAGCTATATGTTCTAGTTATAATCTAGGTCATTATTGTACTTGTTCATCACACATTTCATGTTTCACACACAATCCAACACGTAGGGGATAACTACATAAGTCTAAGTCCCTCTTAAGAGTATTGTATATGTAGGTAGTGCTCATTGATATATGGGTCTTTGGGGAATCTTGACACTATGTGCCCACTAACCTATTTTCCTCATAGTCACTACGAAGATGAAGAACTAAGGTTTGACCATTTGATAAGGAACGACAATCTAGGACCTAAATCTGAATGTAATAAAGCGAATGTTATGATGAACCTAGAAGCATCTAGGTGGACACATATTATTTTAGTAGCTATTTTGTAATGAACACTTGCATCTAATATAGACACTAACATTGATGTAACCTTCTCAAGTAGACACAAGTGTTTTCAACTATAGAGGCACTTAATCCTAAATTTGATGATTGTTACAGAATATTCTTCTAGTTTACTTCCTGATTATTCTAGATCTAGATTTGTATTATCATTAGAACCAACTAAGTATATTTTTTCCATTATCATTGTAATATATATCATAGTTATACTTTACATTTTTAACATATCTCAGCGTAATAAATTTAGTATATGTTTTATCTAAGTTTTTTAATTAACTATCCTTTTATACATTTATTTATCAACCTTGTGTTTATTCATTTATATATTCTTAAAATTATCTCCCATATTAGGATCCATATCCAATTTAAGGTTAAATATTTTTTTAGACTTAGAGATATACATCCTAGATTGTGTGTGTGTGTGTGTGTGTGTGTGTGTGTGTGAAAATTTGTAATTAACACCATAACTTTATTATATATATAATCATAAAGTGAAACTCACCAACTTAGGTAACACATCATGTTATGTTGGATGGGGTATTACTAAAACATGATACTAAAATGATGTAGGATCATGTGGCACCATTGAAATGGAGACATGAAAGAGGTTATACAAGCTCTGTATAGATAAATGGAGGATTTGGTGGCCACCATATCCATGGTGGATATAATGAAATAATAGGTGATAGATGTGTAACAAGCCTTATTGGGTGAAAATCATGTGCATCTAGCAATTTTGATAGTTAGGAGAGAGAGAGAGAGAGAGAGAGAGAGAGAGAGAGAGAGAGAGAGAGAGAGAGAGAGAGAGAGAGAGAGAGAGAGAGAGAGAGAGAGAGAGAGAGAGAGCATGATTAGTGAGGAAATTTTGTAGTTGGATAAAGATTTGGATATCACATTAGGGGAATCATAGTGGTTTTGATGTAGTTTTGCCCTAATATAATTTTAGATGATATACGATGGTGTATCAAGATGCATCTGTGTGTGTGTGTGTGTGTGTGTGTGTGTGTGTGTGTGTGTGTGTGTGTGTGTGTGTGTGTGTGTGTGTGTGTGTGTGTTTGTGTGTGTGTGAGAGAGAGAGAGATTTAGAATTTGATTCTATTGTTTTTTATTACATGTGTTTCATTTTTTTATGTGACATGTTTTCATTCTTCATTGACAAATGTGACCTTACATATATCTTGAAATTAAATAACTAATGGAAAAGTGTAAAATGAGGATGTGATAAATTTTGAAATCTAATGCAACTAGAGAGAGAATATAATAAAATAAAATATTTGATAAAAGTGGAAATATGAGACATCTAATTTAACTAGATAATAAACTTATAAAATAAAATATGCGATAAAGGATAAGCAATTAAATGAGTAACAACTAGATCACTGCTTCTGTTAGACAATATCAAAGGGTAAAAATACCATCTAATGTCAATATTAACATTTCAAAAGTGATGAATATGTTTTATTGATACATAGGAAGTGAGTGTTTATGAGGAAATCCTGATTGAAGACCTCATGTATTATAATCTTAAGCTCGCAAACCTTTAGCTAGATGCTAGGGAAAAAGAGTCAATCATGAAGTATGATATGTATAAAATGAATGTATAAAAGCGGGATGTGGTTAATTAGTAGCAATAACCATTAATGAGATATTTATAACATTATGAAAGAAAATATAATATTATATATGTAATCATAAGAAGTGTTTTTGTCTTCTTATAGAATCTTAACAGTCACCTTGAAGCTGAACTAAATAATCACATAATTTTCTCTTTAAATATATTATTTTTTACTTGATCATGTAAAACATAGGTTTTATAGGGATTAAAACTAAAAAGTTTAATAGATATAAAATATAGACCAAAAAAGATAAAACAAAGAGACAGGCCCCATGGGCCATCTGATAGAAAAGGACTTTAGCAAAAACTCTACCAACACCCCAAGACCAACCTAGACAACAAAAAAAGAACACAAGAAAAAACCTAACACAAATTACCCTGAAGATTCCTCAGAGCCTGCTTGATCCTCCATGATTACTAATTTATCCCTATCTTTATGTTCTTTTGATTTAGTCTTCATGATTATACCCCTAGTGTGGTTGCTCAGGCCTTCCACAGTCTAGTCCTTCAACACAATAGTCTTGGCTTTATTTTCTTTGGGGTCCATTTTATCATTCTTGATTTTCTCATTGACATTGATTTTATTCATTTTCATAATTATTTTGGAGGGAGTTCATCAAAAAAAGTATCCCTTTTGGCCTCTTTTACTTTCCTAATTGGTGTGGCTTCTACACCTATAGTTTGATATCCACCTTCCTCCAATTTGAGGCTATTCCAATTCGGCTTCAGCTTATTCGATTCAAACTTCATGACATTCCAATCCTCCATTAAAGTGACCATTTACTAGCCCAGTTCCTATAATTTATCCTATAATTCCTGCAAGTTCATCCTATGTCCCTTCCTAGAAATTTATTTAAATGTATTCTTACATCTCAATTTTTTAATAAATAAAATTTTGGTTTGCATTAATTTTATTTTGTATTTTTCTTATTCCATTCCTATCCTAACATTGGTATCAAATCATAGGCTCATTCATTCTTGTCCAATCTTCTCATTGCAAAATCCAATCTTCATGTTGTATAGTTGAATAAAATTATTTTTTATGTAGGTTGTATGGTGATAATATAAAATTAATGTTTTTAAAATAAGATTATATAAATTACATTGGTGAGAGAAGACGAATTGTAACTCATCTATCTGCCTATAATTGTTAATCAAATATGTACTTTTTTTTGACTGGTGAAATAATTTTTGACATGGGTTGACTATGGATTTTGGTATTTTTTATTTATTTTGTTTAACTTAGGTTGTGCAATACTATATAAATAACATTAAAGCATCACTAAAAATTTGGTATCCTCTGTATAAATTGAATAATTGATTCCTGGTATACTGTCATTCTATATTTTTTGAAGGCATGAAATTTAAAGGATTTTCATTACTAACATTGGTAAGGAGATGTTAACGCTTGACCAGTGAAATCACTTTGGGCATGAGCTGGTTGTGGAATTTTTTTATTTTGGTTTAGATTAAAATTAAAACCATATGACATTGTTCAAACCTTCTCTCTATGCCACTGCCCCTCGTCTCTCTCAAAATCAATCCATTCAAAGCTAAGTTTTTTTTTTGTATATTTTCATTTTTTTAGATTTTATTTTACTATAATATATACATGTTGGGGGACTAATAAATTATTTAAAAATATAAAAATAAGTCATTTTGGTGTAATCAAACATGAAATAAAAATATTTTTTGTAAAATTTGTGTTTGGTATATGTGTGCCTCTAGTTCACATTTATGAGTAAATTCCTAAATTATGAACTATTGCATCCAATGCCTAACATATATGAAACAATGAATTTTAAGGCTTTGACCCTATAAATTATATTGGATAAATAAGATCATTTTTTTATTATTATTTTCCATTTTCCTTTGTTACCCATTTGTTTCTATTGTTGGAAGTAAATCCTAATAGAAAGAAATTTTGAGTATATAGGGAAGTTATGCCCGTGTACAAGGATTTACTTATAACTAGGTGTCATTGACATGATGAATCCTTTTCACATACTACCCAAGTGTCCCATATCATTCTGCTCTCAAATGATTTAATGTCTCTTTCATGTACCATTGGGTATACTAAAAGGATGGGTTTATTTCATGTAGTGACATGCATATACAAAGGGAGATAATATTGAGAGGTTTGGTATATCATTTAGTGGTATATAAAAATGGGAACCTATTGGAGTGATAAGGAACCAATCCATCTTAACTTGATAGATAAATGCATTTAATAAAAAAAAATTGTTGACACAATACTAATCGAGGACACCTAGTTAGAATGGTCTACATAAGTTGAGAATACTCTCATCTTCAATTAATTTTGGTTTGAAATTTGTGGAGACACATAAATATCTCAACCAATATAAAAAATAGAATCACAAATGTTGACGCATAATTTGTTTATGACATTGACCTTGATAAGGGACTCAGTTGATGGAGAAGTTTTTCATCACATACAAGGGTGCAACACAACATGGAAATCACTAAAACAGTTAAAGGATTTTTATGAATCCCATTTAGAATTAGAATGCATACAATTTCAATTGAAAATTTTCAACTTTGAGTTGAAAAATGGTGATGGAATGAGTCTTAATTTAGAAATAAATGAAATCAAGCATGATGTTGAAGTTGTTGGTGAAAAAATTTATGTATATATGCATATATTCATAAAATATCTTATTCCTACATATTAAATATATTTAGAGTATTTTTAAGTAATCATTTAAAGACACTCACTTTTGATCAACTAGTTGAAAAGATCACTGAAAGAGAAAAGGCCTTTGAAAGAAAGACTGAATCCATAGGTGAGTATTTTCTATGCTCATCAAAATGGAAATTATTTCAATAAGTATTCCTCTTCTGATGATGAAGTAAATTATAGATGAAAATGAATAAATAGAGGATGAGGTGGAAAATTTGGCATAAATAATGGTTAACATCATGAAAAGCAAAATGACAGACAAAACTTGTTTTTCAAACATTGTGGTATAAAAGGAAGTCATGAGACTCATGAATGCAAAACATCATAGGATAATACTAAAGACTATAAAAAACAAAAAACTATAAAATAAGGAAGAATAAAATATTAGAACTAGACTCATCTCATTTTATAGGGGAATGTGTGTTTTCCATGAAGTTAATGATTTCTCATTGAATTCAACTTGGGATGATACTTGGGTCATATATACTAGTACCACAAACATATGAATTTTTGAAGGGAATTATTTAAGTATTTTCATGAAGAAATATGTGGTTTGGTATATTTGGCAGACCTAATAAGTCTCAAACCTAAAGGAAAAGATATAATTCGACTCTAATCATTAGGGATTTCATATTTCACTCTCCACAATGTCTTATACCTTCTGAAATTAAATTTTGTTTTTTTCATTTATGCTTATTCAAAAAGAAGGCCACTCTATTTTTATGGATGATAGAGAGTATAAATCAAAATAAAACGTGATAATTCATTTGTCTTGATTGGATTTGAGGAAGGAAAGTTGTTGAAACTCAAAGGTGAGCCTTCAATTGTAAGAAGGTTTTCTCATCTCATTAGAGGAGGAATGCTAGAAAGTATTTTGTGGCATGCAATATTTTGACATATCAACTATGAAAATATTCAAAAACTGTAAAATAATGGTGTTTTATGGTTTCTATCCCTACCCAAAAAGAATAAAAAAATGAATCATGCATCTTGGTTAAACATGAAAGAGAACCATTTCAAAAATAAGAGTATAAAGCTAAAAATTAAATTGTAGTTAATTCACTTTGATTTATGTACTCTACTACTTATTTATATTGGTGGTATTAATTACTTCATGTTGTTAATTTATCACTATAGTATAATGACTTGGATATATTTTATGCAGCAAAAATATGAATCTTTTGAAAAATTTCAAAGGTTTCGAACAATAGTTGAAAATGAAGCACAATCCCATATTGGGACACTAAAGACTAATAATGTTTGTGAATTCACATCAAAGGTATTTTAAACCTATCTCAATAAAAACATGATCAATAATCATCTCACAATCCCTAAAACTCAACAAAATGGAGTAGTTGAGAGGACGAATAAAACCATGTTAAACATAGTTTGGGAAATATTATATTTCAAAAGAGTAAATCTATATTTTTGCAAAGAAGGAATGCAAATAAAAGTATATCTCTGCAATAGGTCACCATCAAATAATATTCAAATGAAGACTCCATATTAAGTTTAGTGTGGTCATATTTTTTGAGTATGACATCTTCGGGTTTTTAGATCCACATGTTATGCATTGATTCCGAAGGAGAAAAGGAATAAGTTGGACCACATGATTTTAAAATGCATCCTTTTCGGATATTCAAAATTTTTAAAGGCCCACATACTATTTTATAAAAAAAAAAGATATTTATTGCAAGTTATGTTTTCTTATGTGAACCACAAAGGACACAACCAACATTGATTGACAATTGAGTTGACTTGAGAAATTCACAAAATTTAATGTTTTCAAGGAGAATGATATGGAGATTATAAATAGTGAGTGGGTGTTAATATGGGTTTTATGCACACCTTAAAAATCTTTATGAGGTATCCTTTAATGTTTCATGATATATAAATGAGATTCACTCCAAGGCACGAGTTGTGGGGTATTTGATTTTGTAAACAACCTATTGGTGGAAGAGTGGTGAGTAAAGTAGTTGTTTACCATGGATGAGGTAGCTATGGATGAATATAAATCTACTTGAGATGGGTTGACTGATGATGTATCTAACCTAAGGTGGGTAGTACTAGTTGAAACTCAAAAGAGGGAAAGGTAGAGCAGAACTTATGGACAACACTAATTAAAGTGTTTATAGACCAGCACTTGAACTAGAGGTCAGAAAAGGAATCAAGGACCAATATTTATTGTAGTATATTTTACTACACTAACAATAAAACATAGTTAGGAGTTGAAATGGAACTGGAATACAATTAACTTAAGCATATAAAATCAAAGGTAGTTGTATTTGTAATACTACAATAACACATTTATAAGCAATATTATGATGCATATGTAAAAGACATTCAGATCAATAATAGTTCAATATGAATAAATATATATTAAAGAGATAACTCATACACATCCAAAAGAATAAGAAATTAAAATAAGAAAACTTCTTACACAATCCACAAGTTTAGAGATCAATATTTACACATTGAGATCAATTGTACAAATTTCCTCAGAGTAACTTATTAGTTTCAATTGCCAAAATTATCCTCCATTTAGGACTGAAAGGATAAAATTATATGCAAGCTTAGGATGGGAAATACCTCCTCTCTTAGGGTAAGTCTAAAAATACATATCCAAAAATAACATTGTATTTTAATCTCATGCAAAGTATCCATGTAAAATAATGATTACTCAAAATAGAATTCTTCATCTAAAATACAATATATACATGCTAAATAAATCAAGAACTAGGAGTTTTATCTCAACTAGAACATGAAAATACATATGTATATTTAGAAGGTGTTAATGCAAAACTACTAAAAGAATAAAATTATAATGTGGCTAAAATTAGTGGAACTAAAGTTTTAACTTGTGTTGTAATTAAAATGGGCACTAAAACTATATTTATGCCAGAAATGGCTACCAATGCAATTATGGCAATAGTCATTGGAAGTGGTACATAGGTAGGCTTATTTTGAGTCTATATTAGTGTATATTTGGTAAGATTAGTTCTCTCAGGTGGGTAGATATAACCCCTAATACTGAAGTTACTTTCTTGGTGGATTCCATCTATAGGTAAAGTACATGACTTGTCTGGAAGTTGATGTCTATGGTCTCAAAATCAAGCAAAGTTATTATGAATAATTGAGGAAGCTTGTCCATCAATTTCTTGTGTATGCCCCATTTAGCTTTAACCTCAACATGTGGTGACTTGGTTTTTATAATTTTATCTCTTTAAAAATTAACCAATTGCATTATTTTGTCACTAGTTCTATAAACAATACCTTCAATCTCTGCTCTAAAGTTGTCAAGTGTTACTCACAAGAGGTTTTAAAAAATGGGTCCAGGCACCAATTACCCCTATGGAGTACCTATTTGAGAAACTCTTAAGTCTGGTAGGATAGAGATTACTTCCCTCTCTTGGTTTGTAAATTTTTGAACTAGAGATCGCATCTCTTTATTCCACTCAAGTAATACGTTCATTTTTGTAACAATGTAATTATGTGCCCAAGTAGCTTCATAATGTTTTTATTAAATTCAAACGGACATAAGACTTATTCCTTATTTCCTTTCTTATAAAATGTAGCTTTCCATTAATGTCTTTTATTTTATTGAACAATTTAATAATATCTCCCCATTTGGGTTGGTAGGTGGCCTTTGCAGACCTTTTTAAACTAATAATGTCAAACAAGTTCCTAGCTATCCCCTATAGGTTGTCCACTATTTCCATGGGATCCTAGATAGTACTCACCTCTATTTGACTCTATATTGGTTGATCAAAACTTTTGAACATCTCTTTTATGACTCCTCTAGTATTATCTACAAAAGTATAGGGGTCCTCCCTATATGTATCTAGGTTTGAGGGATTTATTTTTCTTCATTTTATCAAATAAAATATGTCTTTTCTTTGTTCCAGATCAGCCTATTGACCTTCAACAAACATAGTTTTCCTCTTAACCTTTCTCAAGGTGTTTTTTTAACTATCAAAATGAAACTTTAATATGGGTTTCTCATTTATCACTAAATCTTGTTTCCCCACTTCTTGTTGCAACTGTTATATCCACAAAAAAAATTTCAATACAACTTATTTCTCTATTTGTGTTGCTTGCCATGTTTGTGCTATAGGAGTAGCTGAAGGGGATTTACCTAAAGGTCATATGGCCTTAGTGTAGGATGTTCCTATTGTAGGAAAAGGAGGAATAGATTTCCTCCATCTAGTAACCTATCTTTGGACTGATGTATCAATTACATATTTGGCCTTCCTTGCTGATTTATGGACTTAGACTATAGGTGAGTCTACATGGGGTGATTTTCCAATAAGCATATCTAATTATGTATGACTAGCGTGGAAAAAATTGAGGTAAACACCAAGTTTATAAAATGTGTCCCTTTGCTTAGCTTAGAGGATTGTGGACTAGTTCCACTAAAGAATGAATAGGTCATTGGGGTGCTTAATAGGTTTTATAAATAGTCAGTAACATAAGTGTATACATTCCCAAAATTCATAATAGTGGTTGAAAGGACCAAAATAGTAAGGCGGGTTTTGGTATGAAAAATTGACATTGCAACTACTTGAGGCTAGTTTATTTGACTTAAATAATGTAAATAATCTACTACATTACTTTTAGTTTCAATAATTGAGGGAGTTGCTAAATAATTATGAATTGGAGGACTTACATCTAGGGGAGAGATAATTGGGGCACTAGTTATTGTAGTGGTTTGAGGTGGAGAGCTCAGAGGTTTAATTAGGGATGGCCCTTATGTTTTAATATATAGTTTTATTTTGTCTTTACTTCCGATCTCCATCTTTATATAATAATAATTTAGTGGATACCAAGTTACCATATCCTTAGTTAACTTCCTTATATTCTTGTAGTAATTTTATCCCTCCTAACTAGTTGTTTCCCTAAGCCATCCATTCATCATCTTCCTTTATTTGTATAGTTTCATCAAATGATTATGTTTATTCTATATCCATCTTTGAGACCCACTCTTCTTCATCTCCCCATTGTTTATCTTCTTCCTCATTATCATAAATTTGAATAAGGTCTGACCCTATTTTACCCTTTCTTATTTATTTCCCCTCCTTGGGAATAACTCCCTATTTTTCATCCGCTTCCACCTTTTGAGGTGAAATAGGAGTCTTAGGCTTCCTTTTATATGTCATTATTTGTTTTGTTATAACATAAGTTGTCAATTTTGAAGTTAGAATGGGATATTAAGGGGTTGTAGTGGTAGTAGATGGTGAGGGAGTGGGAGGAGTGGTGACCACTGGAAGGATGATGGGTGGTGAAGATGGTAATCCAGTAGACTGAAGTACTACCAATGGTGGTGTAATTCTCATGGTTGGTGCTGATAAATATGGCTACCTAGAGGATTGGGGCATCACTACTGGTGGAGACAAAGGAGGATAAATAAAATGAACTTGAGAAAAAAAGGAGGGAAGACTTACTTGTGTTATGGTTAATAGAGATAGAGGAATCATGGAGAATAGTTTAGTTGATGTGTTAGTACTTATAGGTCTTTGATCTTATATTGTGCATTGAGGCTCCTCCATAATGTGTTATGGAGAATTAAAAGTAATTGTGTGTATATGGGAGCTTAGAGGTGTTGAATATCTTTGCCCAATGTAAAATTCCCTTGATAGACCAACTTGTGCCTAAAGAAGGGGGCCTTGAAGATTTCTAGAAACCCATTCTTCTTTCATAATTATCTTTGCATCCTTCCTAGTGATATTAGGATCATACTAGATCCTATGTGCCATAATCATAGACATGTTACACCTATTCATCCTTATATCTAATTTAGTATCATCTTAAAAATTCATGAATACACTATCATGATCATAGGTCCATAGTTGATCTTGACATTTATTTCATATTTTTTGATGTGTTCTCTGACATTTTTTCTAGGGTATCAATGTTTTAAAGGTGTAAATTTAAACCCATAATGTGTATTAATCTTTCCAACAAATTGAAGGTGCTCCCACCTTATGTATTGCATCCTACCAATACTAAGAAGGGTTGGATTGATGGATAATTACTTGGATTTTCTCAAGTTAATATCAATGTTGTCCATTAGCTAGGAAACATTCTCTTGTTCAAATATTTTATCAGGAATAATTCTTGGTAAGTATAAAGGGCATGTCTTTGTACCTTTAATTATGATTATTGTGTACTCAAAGTACAACTAATAGTTAGCCATATTTTGAATGGTTTTATTTATAATTCAAAGATCCTAGGCATGTTCTTCCCACATATTGCTTGATACACCATGGGATAGAAAGTCTTAGTTATCCTTTTCATGTTCTTCTTGAGTTTATGCACATGAATAACATTGAACTCATCACATATCCTATTTTTTGGGTAGTCTAGAGATGGTTTCCAAAAATGCTCATAAGATGAATGCACAATTGCAGTCACCATGTCTACCATGTAGGACATCATGTAAAAGTTACCATATGATGAACTTCTAGGATTTGTGAGTTTTAAAATCAAATTGGAGCTGATAATTTCTCCTAAGGAAATGATTTTATTGGAAGTTAAAATCATGTCCAATAAAGGGACCCATACCTCATTGACATAAGTTATGATTGAAAATATATATTTTATTTATAAAGGTCATAGTGATTCTTACCCCTAATATGAATACTGAAATGGGGATAGCCAAGATAGGGACCTAAATTGCAAATTTACTTGGTTTGTTATCCCACTCCTACGACTTGCTACTGATGTTGTTGTTAAGAAGCCATGAGTTCACCATATATTAATTGTATGACATATCTGGTAGAGAGAGTCTATAATACCTCTCAATGGCATCTTAACTAATATATGTAATTGGTGTTTTTCCAAGTCTAAAATGTAATATATTCTTAGTAAAATTATCAATCATGAATAAATCAAACAATAGGTCAATGCAAGGTATTACCTATAGCTTGGATGTTACATTGTGAAGACCAATTGCTTTTATGGTTAGGAGATTATCCTTATATCTTTATGTTAACATATAAAGTTGATCCTTATCCTTATGGTTTGAATGCATAAAATATATTTCAAATGATAGTGTAATGTTTAAACTCATGGTTCAAACCCACCAAATCAAACATTATATATATATATATATATATATATATATATATATATATATATATATATATATATTCAGTTGGTCTTAAAATTGAGTATGCAAAGGGAATTATGATGTGAGATGAGGAACCCATTACAACTGTAGTTTTAAAAATGCTTTGCTCTATGAAAAACTTATAAATTCATGGTTGCAATGGAGTTATGAAATTATAGTTTGCACTTGAGATGATAATTAGCAATACTCTTGATAGTTAGGAGGTAATGTAATCAAACTAGAAATGGTAATTTGAAATATATAGCTTTATTTGTGTTGAATTTGACAATTAAATGCATTAATTATTTGATTCATGTGAACTAAGTGCACCAATGACATTCACTCTTTTCCCTATTTATTATTTATATTTGAATTTCATAATACCAACTTCCATGGATTTTATTTTCATATGGCTTATTTTGTATTCTCTTAGATGCTCAGTCATCTTAATGTGATAGATGTCTCTTTTTCACTCTCTCAATCTTAGTGTTTATGCCTTTTTTGTTTGGTTATGTGTCTTTAGAGGACACATGTCTGCATGCCATTATTCTACTCCTAACTGAGTTATAACTTGTCATGATGTCTCTTTAGTTATGGGCTAGTAAGATGATGACATGTGGATGACTCTCTTTATTTTGATTGCATAAAAATTTATGTTCATATATCCATGTTGTTTTCACCTCTAGGTTAGTGGAATGATGACACATGGATAGATATCACTAATCTACTTGCCCAAAACTCTCTAGACAAAGGTCCATGCTAACATCACCTCCAAGCTAGTAGGATAATGACATGCAGATGATTCTCACTGCTCCACTTATCTAAGATTTTTTGTACATAGGTCTATAATGACATCACCTTTGGGTTAGAGGGATGATGACATATGGATGTATCTCACCACTCTTCTTACTCAAGACTTTCTATATATAGGTCCATGTTAACATCACCTCTGAGCTAATGGGATGATGACACATGGATAACTCTCACTTCTCCACTTGCCCAAGACTTCTCATATATATGTCCATGTTGATGTCACCTCTGAGTGGCTTGAATTATTTACTTAAGCTCAAATTTAGTGAATTTATGTCATGTGTCAAGATCAAATGAGCTCTAGGAGGCCCTAAGAGACACATAAGCATGAAATAACCTACTTAAGACATAACAAAGGGAAATACCTAACTAAAATCAAAACATGTCAGCCCAGTTAGCCAATAAATCATGTAAATAAAACATGTTCATAATCACTCTTCAAAAATAAAACCAAAGTCAAAATATAAATCATGCATATGGATTATGAATAGCTTTGATTCTCCTTCTTAGAGATTATGTACTTTAGAGATTTAAAAACTTTTACAAAGGCATGAAGACTCCAAGCAATGTAGTAACACCATCTATCTCAAAAACTAAAGTAGGGCTTGACAATGAATAATTTATAAGCCTTTGGTTCACAATTTTTCAATCATAGGAACACTAAGGCAAAGCATATTAGTTTCGTTAGTCCAAACAAACCACAAAAAATATGAAAACCCAAGGTTTAAGATAGACCAAAATGACTTTTCAAGATTTTATTTTAATAATTCAATATTTTATAAATTTTAGACTTTAAAGATAACTTTAGAATTATACAAATCAAGATCAATGTCATGAATGCCTAAGGCTATGAGGACACTAGATAAAGATATTCAAGAAATAGTGAGTATACATTTAAATTTTGAAAATAGGATGTGTCTACGTTAGGGAACAACAAATAGTGACTTAGTGGGTAAAATACTCAAGTATTTAAGAACCCAAAATCTCATTATCAGCGTGTCATTATCCTACTATCTTGGAGGTGATGTTAGCATGGAACTTTGTCTTTGGATTTGATTTTTGATCTTATGAATTCAATTTTTATTTATTATAAGAGTTTTGATAAAGTCATATATAGATACTATAGGTTTCATGTTGATCTCTGATTTTATAATTGAATAGTAAGGAAAGCTTGGGTATTATTTTACTACTAGTTAGGCATCCATAGCCTTGACAAAGATACCTCTGATTCCACTCAAATATTTATTTTATTAATAACCAGGCATTCATAGCCCTAATAGAGATTACTTGAATCACCATTTCATATCAATTTGTATGATTATATATATATATATATATATTGAAACATAGATAGAAGAAAGGTTAAGAATCACCATTGGTTAGGTGTATGTGTAAAAAACTTATTTTAATAAATATGTCCCTATAAGTGTGTATCTAATTCTATGTTTATTATCTCCCATCCAAGTTTTACCATGTAATGGTGTAGTTAAATCTTTAGAAATAGAAATAGAAAGTATTTCTAAAATTTGTATGATTATATCAGAGTAAATTCTAGAGATTCAGTAAACTCATTCAGTCAATGCAAAAATTAAATCAATCATAACACATACCTTAAACCCAAAATTTCTAGTAATGTTAGAATAAATCCTTATGAAGACCTATGGTGAATATTTTTGAATCATTCCATTATTTTGGTAGTTCTTTTTTAATCTCAATGTAGGAAATTAGTTGGTTTGATTTGTAGTTTTAGAAAACTATTCTAAAAAGCATAACAACTAATCTACTGAAATCATAATAGCTAATCTACTAAAAGAAAATATATAAAGAGGAAAGACTAATCCTAGAAAGCATTAAAAACTATTCTAAAAAGCAAGAAATTTATTCTAGAAAGCAAGAAACCTATTATAATCCTACATCTATATATCCACTTATAGTCACTTTGAGGCATCCCCAGTTGGAGTAGCCATAAAATAGTTCTTCAAAAACTATCCATTGACTAGAAAGGTGACGCCATTACCTTGGATTTATTTTAACTAAGGCATTATTACATAATATCTTTGATATCTAATACGGTCTAATCCACAAAGGAGTAAAATTATCATGTTGTCATTTCTTATCATGTGCTTTATCCCATAAAAGCACTAGGTTTGAGATCCTAAAGGCTTTGATCTTGGATCTTTTATCAAACCATATTTTGACAATATCCCAATGTTTATTGAAGTTGTGCAGTGCTTTAGTTATTACATCCTCCATTTGGACTATGTTAAGTAGTCTAGATTATATTATTTCATCTTTTCCTATATACTCTTGCATAAATTGGTATGTTAATATATTGAGAGTAATAGGGAAGACTAGTTGTTATCCATACATCGGTAGAAAAGGTGATGCCTTGAGGGTTTATTTATACCTTTTTCTATTTTTCCATAATGCATATTTCAATAATAGATGCCATTATGTTAGTTTATCTTATGTTGATTTATTAATGGCATCCATCAGATTTTTGTTGGTAGACTCAACAACTCCATTCCCTTGTGGATAATAGTTTAAAGAGAATTTGGTGGTTATTTGATTTTCATAATCCCATTATGTAAATTTAGTGGACTAGAATGTTGGACCATTGTTATAAACTAAGGAAATAGGAGTGTCAAACCTAGTTAATATATTCTCTTCCAAAAATTTGATAACATCAATTGCTCTAGAATTATTTATAGTTATAATTTCTATTCATCTAGTGTAGTAGTCAAAAGCTTTCAGGACAAACTTATTTCTTATTGAATAGTTTGGGTTTATCACCCCAATAAAATCAATACCCCATTAGGAAAAGGGATGTTCTTCAATGACTGGTTTTAAAAGCATGGAAACATTCACTTCTATTTTATTGAATACCTAGGGGTCATGATAGGTCCTGACATGGTTATATGCATCCTTGAAGATCATGAGCTAGTAGTATTCAATCCTCAAAATTTTATGAGTTGTGTCACCTACAGGATTTATATTTCCTATTTTCTAATATATGTTATCCAGGATGTCCACAACTTTACCTTTTGAAACATGTCTTAGGTAGATGTCTTTATAGTCCTTCCTATATAAAAATCTTTTCTTGATCATATAATGACCCAATTTGAGTTTGATGGCTCACCTTCACTCTCTATTTATCTCTAAGGGGATGCACCTATGAGTAGGTAAGGAATTATTTGAGTATACCACTCACCACCAGTTACTTGAGTCTCATTAATTTATTCAATAATGATGTGTGAACCAGTCTCAGTCATCAGTTGGATGATTCTTTAGCCTCTCACCATCTTGGTTGGCCTGATTTCAAGATCAAACACTTGAATTTTGGACATCTATTTACCTCTTCTTTCTAAAAATTCATTATATCTAAGTGTGAGATTCACAGTTGGGTCTAAAACAATGGTAAATGTATTATTTCTCAAAACATAATACCTAAATTTCTTTACAGCTTTAATTAATACATATAATTATTTATCTATCATAGAGGATTTTAGATCTACATCCTTTAGATTAGTACTCATGAAGGCAATGGGATGTTCATTATCCTCTACATTTTATGTAAGCACAATAATTACAGTATTCTTTAAAGTAAATGAATAAAGATAAAAATCTTTAATGATGTCTAGGCTAATTAGAATTTAGGCTTGAGCAATAACAATTTTGATGTATTAAAAAGTCTTTTGATTTTATACCATCTACTTTATCTTGGCATCTTTCTTTAGCATAGTGTTTAATGGTTTGAAAATCTCTAAAAATATATATATATATATATATTTTTGCACAAATTTCATCTTACCAAAGGACTTCATCTCCTTCTTACTATTAGGAGGTGTCAACTTGAAATTATCCAAACTAAATTTGTATCAATGGAAATCCCATATTTAATGATGACATGGCCTATAAATTTTCCTTTTATAACTCTAAAAATACTCTTATTTGGATTAAGTGACATTCCATACCTTTTAAATTAGTCGAATACTTTGTATAGATGATTTGCATGATCAGATATGCCATTTAAATATATTGTCAAGTCATCCATGTATATGATGATATATTTACAAATGAGTCCCTAGAAATTAAAGTTTATGGCTCTTGGAAGGTAACTCTTTCATTGATTAAGCCAAAAAAATCCTTTTATATGCATAAGTTTCTCACTTGGTGGTAAAGGTAGTCTTTATCATGTCTTCTGCTTCTACTAGCACTTAATTGTAGCTTGAGAATCCATCTAAGAAGGACATCATCTCAAACCCACTTACCATCTAAATAACCTCATCCAATGAAGTTAGAAGGTAATTATCTTTATCTGATGTTTTGTTTAGATCTTGAAGTCCATGCATGGTCGAATTTCTCTGCTTTTCTTTTTTATTGGTACTAGATTGGCTACCTAGGTCAAATGTCTAATTAGGAAGATAATCTTAGAATCTAGTAGCTTATGTACTTCTAACTAAATGAGAGGTTCTAAAATTAGATTATCTAGTCTATCTATGCCTAAAATGATTGTGATCTAGTTTAATGGAATAGTATGTGTGATGACTTGGGGTTGAGGACTTTCAAGTCTTCATATATTTAGGTGATCATGTCCTTGTATTCTGTCAGTAGATTATTCAAAAAAATTATCACTTTTAGTGCAGCTCAATCTAATATTCATATACTAAATCTCAATCTAATATGTATATAATAAAGATGTTAGTCAGTGACTAGATTTTGTTTAAAAATCAATTATTTTATACTACTACTTTTGAGCTTGTGGATAAACATCAAAAGCTCATTCTAAAAAAACCATTCCTAGAGGAATGCATTTTTATTTCAATTTTAAGACACCATCCTCTCTTAGGTCTTAAATATGCATGGGATCCACATATTTCTCATATATCAACTGAGATTAGAATGTCCCAAAAATATTCATCAATTGGATAATTTGTTGATCATCCTAAAATACCTAGAAGTTGTCCTTGTTGTCTAGAATAGAGGGACAAGGAAATAGATTCATAGAGAATCTCTACATTTTAGATTCCTATGGTGGTGCCAAATTGGAATCTAAATTTTCCAATGAATTTGTTGTCTAATTTTGTTTTATTGGGATGGATTTGATGTTGAATCTTTCAAAAGACTCAATTAGGTCCCACACTCAATGTTTAAGTACATGAGCTTCCACTGATACTTATTTCTGATCTAGTTAATAACCAGCTTTAAATCACCAAATATTTGTAGCTACTTGACATTGTGCTTTAGTGAAAATTATATACCAAGGACTAGAGATTCATACTCAACTCTATTATTGGTGCAAGGAAACTACAACTTGTAGGAAGCAAATTATTGCTTACTATCTGTATCTATTAGGGTTATGTTAATATTAAAACCTTGTTTTGATTTGGCTCCTTCAAAATCGAGAGTCCATAATTGAAAAGGACCTTTAAACTTTTACTTATGAAACTCCTACTTTTTATGAATGTGTATATTCCCACATGTGGATATGCAAAGTCAAACTTCTCATTATTTACATTGTACTCATTAATTAAGTACTTCATATTTGATTCTTTGTCCTCCCAAATCTAATTGGATACTCCTTTTCAAAGTAATCAAATGTGTGAAAAATTGGTGACCATGTATCTTTTGAGTATCTTGGACCAACCATGGGTCAACAAACTATAATCTTCTAAAATGTCAATGACCAAAAATCTATATATTATTTCACACATGGCTCTAATGCTAGTGGGTTACACATTTGTTACTTCTTTAACACATGGGATGAAAGATTTGTCCAATTGGAAGAACACCCTCATTGACTTTTTTGGGGTCAAAACTAGCTTCTACACAAATCTATTGGCATCACATTAGCTAAGACCTTAAGTCAACCAAACAGTTATGGACATTATTTTTGAACATTTAGACCATTATTATAAATGATGGTACTTAAATTTTATATTTAAATACCATAACATTTATATGCATGGCTTTATATTTTTTAGATGTAGAGGATATCCCCATTAGGAATTTGAGAAATAAATCCCTTTGTTTAGTGATATGAGTCAGTTCATGTAGGGTGATATTAACCTTGATCTTCTTCATTTCCTCAATAATGTTGTACCTATCTTTACTTTATGGTTTTACTGCAATTGCTCATCCCTCCTGGGAGAGGTCGATTATTGTTGGCCCAAGAATATGGAAGAATAGTAGCAATATTATTTGGAGTCATTAAAGTAGTGACATGTTGCTTATTCCTTAAATTGTAATTGTTTCTATAGAACTAATGGAATGCATGGATATCATTTGCATTATCCTTTGGTTCATTCTCATCCTTTATTGGGAATGGGAGATCATAGTTCTTGAAGAACATTGTTGTACTAGAATGTCTTAGATAAATGGAGGAAATGGTTCTGTCTAATTGATAAAACCTTCCTCCCTATTCATCTCCTTCTAAAATATCTAAAAATTAGTGTAGAACTCTCTGCAATCTAGCTCACTATGTTGAATTATGTTGTGAACTTAGCACTAGTTAGGAAGGGCTAATTCCATGATATTTATTTTTGGTACCCTATTAGGTAGATGTTGTTCTGGATTATTTTTGGGCGTGTTGTACCTTTAGAAGATAAATATTTGATTGGTATTCTATCCTTCAATGTTACCCATGCATTTATGTATGTTTAAAAACTCATTTATTAATTTATTTACCATCCTTTGAATCGATTCCAATTTTATTTTTTTAGAATTAGAATTAGTACCCTATGTAGTAGTAGTATTGATTAGTATCAAGGACTAGTTTTGGTTTTATTGGTTAAGCACAAAATTATTTAGGAAGTTAAGGTGTTGATTAGGTGGGGCATAGGTTAAAGTCATATGAGATTACCACTAGTTCTAATTTTAGGCCACGATATTCTAATCTACATTTGGGATTGAATTAAAGGCCAAAAAAAGAGGACTAAGACTAAGTGAGGCCAAAAAATACATTTGGGGGTTCAATTGTTTATCTACATTGATATCTTCATCATAAGACAAAGGTAGCATATCAACACCAACAAATCCACATAGAAAAATAGTAGTCACATGATTGAGGACATTCTTGTACATTTTGAGGGCCAAAGTCTTAGCAGGTTTGTAGGCAATTTCAAGTTGGGTATACATATTTTGGAACCTAGCATTGAAAGTTCATATTAGCTCATTTGGTTCCCTTCTCATGCTTGTAAAGTGTTGATAAATAAAACTTGTGCTAATGACTTGGACAAATTTTGACAAGAAGGTGTTTTGACATTGATCTCAGGGCATAAGTGATCCTTCTTGGATATTGAGAAATCAATCACATGCAACATCTTATATTGTGAAGGGAAAAAGTATACATGCTACATCTTTGTGGGTTACATTAAATAATCCTAAGGCAATATTGAAGTATTTAATGTGTTACTCCTTGAGGGAGAAAAGGAAGGAATATAATTTTAAATATTTCTTGGTAAATAATTCACAACTCCAATGATGTTGATAGAAAAAATAGCTAACCAAGTTGGAGCTAGGGCTATTGAGAATAGTAGAAGATGGCGTTATCTACTTGGAGAGAATGATTAACCCCAGGGTTATTTCTTAACTCCCTTATCAGACCTATATTTTTTTATATATTTCCAAATGTGGGTATATAAAATTAGTGTCTAAGGTAGACCTTGTTAATCTATTGATTACTTTCAGTGCAACTCAAGTGATTTATTTCCAAATATGTAGAGGTAGAGATTGATGCCCCCCTTTTAGTTCCAAATAAATTATTATTGATGTGGGTTTTATGCATATGCCATAAATGTTTATGAGGTAGCATCTAATGTTTTAGGATCTATTAATGAGATTCACTCCAATGCACAAGTATTAGATTTTATTAACCTATTGGTGGAATAGTGGTGAGCAAAGCAGTTTGTTTACCATGGATGGGTTAGCTATAGATGAATCTAAATCTAATTGAAATGGGTGTACTGATCATGGATCTAACCTAAGGTGGGTAAGACCAAAATAAACTCAAAAAGAGGGAAAGGTAAGGTAGAAAAGGAGGCTTTTGGACCACATTAGATAAAAAAAAATTTGGACCAACACTTTAAATAGAGGTTGGACAAGGAATCAAGGACCAATATTTATTGTAGGATACTATAGTACACCAAAAATAAAATACAGTTAGGAGTTGAAAGGTAACCATACTATAATGAACTTAAGTACATAAAATAAAAGGTTGTCACATTTTCAAGACTGCAAAGCACATGTACAAGGGGGGATTATGATTCATATGTAAAAGTTATTCAGATCAAAAATAGCTCAATATGAATAAATATATATTAAAGAGACCACTCATGTACAATTAAAAGACTAAGAAAATGAAATAACATAACTTCTTCCATAATCCACAAGTTTAGAGAAGAATCAATATTTGCATATTGAGATCAATTGTAAAACTTTCTTTAAAATTTCCTACTAATTTCAATAGCCAAAATTTTCCTCCCTTTGGGACTAGGGGGACACAAGCATATATAAGATTGGAATGGGGAAGGCCTCATATCTCAAGTGAAGTCTAAAAATACATATCCAAAAATAACATTGTAATCTAATCTCATGAAAATTATGCATGTACAATAATGATTACTTAAAATAGAATTCTTCATCTAAAATACAATACATATGTGCTAAATAAATTAGGAACTATTAGTTCCATATAAACTAGAACATGAAAATACATATGTATATTTAGAAGGTGCTAATGCATCACTATTAAAAGAATAAAACTACAACATAGCCAGATTTGGGAGAACTTAAGTTACAACTTGTGTTACAAATGGAATGGGCACTAAAACTACAATTATGCCATAAGTGGATGTTAATGTAGTTGTGGTAGTAGTGACTAGAATTGGCATGTAGGCAAGCCCAATTTGAGTTTGTACTAATGTACATTTAAGAAGTTGAATACTCTAAGGTGGGGTAGTCATGACCCCTACTGCTAAATTTATTTATTTGTCAGCTTCCATCAGTAGGTAAAGTGCATGACTTGGCTAGAAATTAATGTATATGGTCTCAAAATCAAGTAAAGTTATTTTGAATAACTAAGGAAGCTTGTCCATGAATTTTTTGTGTATGCCCAATGCAGATCTAACCTCAGCATGTAGTTCCTCAGTATTTATAATTTTATCTCTTATAAAGTTGACCAGTTACATTATTTCATCATTGGTTATATAAAAAATACCTTCAATATATTCTCTAAATCTATCAAGTCTTACTCATATAAATTTTTCAAAAATGTGTTTGGGCACCAATTGACCCTATGGAGTGCCTACTTGAGTTACACTTAAGTCTATTAGGATAGATATTGTTTCCCTTTCTTGGTTTGAAAATTATTGAACTAGAGCTTGCATCTCCTGATGCCACTAAAATAAGTTGTATCTTTTAGTAGCAACGTAATTTTATGCCCAAGCAACTTTAGATATTATTATTAAATTTATATGGACACAATCCTTATTTCTTGTTACTTGGATTATCAAAGGAATATTTCCATAAATTATTTTATTTTATTAAAAAATTGAATAATGTATCCCCACTTGGGTTGGGAGGTGGCCTTTGCAGACTTTATTAAACCAATAGTGTCACATAGCTTCCTAGTTATCCCCTATAGGTTATCCACTATTTCTTTAGGAATATGGATGGTACTCACCTCTAATTGCCTCTATATAGGCTGATCAAAACTTTTGAACATCTCTTTTATAACTCCTCTAATAGCATCTACAAAATTTTAGGGGTCCTCCTTATATCTGTCTAGGTTTGAGGGATTTATTTTTCTTCATTTTGTCAAAGATAATATGTCTTCTCTTTGTTCAAATTAAACTTCTGACCTTCAACAACCACCATTTTCCTCTCAACATTTCTCAAGGTGTTTTCCTATCTATCAGAATGAAAATTTACTATGGGTTGCTCGATTATCACTAAATCTTGTCTCCTTGCTTCCTCCTATTGTGACTACTAAATCCACAAAGGAATATTCATTATAATTTGTTAATTTTTTTATGTTTCATAATTAGTTAAAATGGATTTCCCTAAAGGTAGCATGTTCTTTGGGGAGGATGTCCCTATTATAAGAAAAGGAGGAATAGCTTTCCTCTATCTAGTAACCTACCTTTGGACTAGTGTATCAATTACATATTGGGCCTTTTTTATTTGTGGACTAATACTATAGGTGAGTCTATCTTAGGTGCTTGGCTAATAGGCATATCTAACTATGTAGTCAGTTTAGGAGTGATGACTAGTGTGGAAAAAACTAAGGTGGACACTAAGTTTTCAAAATTTACCCCTTTGTTTAGCTTAAGAGACTATGAACTAGTTCCACTAAATAAAGAGTAGGTCACTGGGGTGATCAATAGGTTTTATAAATATTTATTAATAAAAAAGTATGCATCTATATTAGTTATAAGTGTTAGCAAGGCTCACAATAATAAGGATGGTTGTGGTAGGAAAAATTGGCATTGCAATTTCCTGAGGCTACTTCATTTGACTTAAAGAATGCAAATAATCTGCTACATTAATTGTAGTTGAAGTAATTAAGGGAGTTTCTAAATAATGAGGACTTGGAGGACTTATAGCTAGGGGAGAGATAAATGGGGCACTAGTTCCAATAGTGGCCTAAGGTAAAGAGTTCAGAGGTGTAGTTGGGAATGGCCCCTATGTTGTAATATGTAGTTTTGATTTTTCCTCTCCTTCTATACATCCTTATCTATCTGATAATAATTTAGTGGACACTGAGTTACCATCTCCTTAGTTAACTTCCTCAGATTCTTTTAGTAATGTTATCCCTCTTGATTGGATGCTTATCTTAATCATCCATTCATCATCTTCCTATGTTTGTAGGGTCTCATCAAATTATTATGTCTCGTTTATATCCATATTTGATACCCACTCTTCTTCATCTCCCCATTTTTTATCTTCCTCCTCACTATCATAAATTTGAATAAGGTCTAACCCTAGTTCACCCTTTTTAAATTTCCCCTCCTTTAGATGAGGTGAAATATTAAGTGTCTTGGGCTATTTTATATATGTCATTATTGGTTTTATTATAACATAGGTTATCCTGATTGAAGGTGGAATGGGAGATGAAAGGGTTGTATTGGTAGCAAATGGTGAGGTAGTGGGAGGAGTGGTGACCATTGAAGGGATGATGGGTGGTGAAGATGGAAATCTAATGGATTGAAGTAGTACAAATGGTAGTGTAGTTGTCATGGTAAGTGGTGATGAAGATGGCTACCTAGGGGACTAGGGAATCATTGCTAGTGGAGACAAAGGAGGAGAAGAAATATGAGTGTGAGACAAAATAGAGGGAAGACTTACTTGTTGTGCTTTGGTTAATAGAGGTAGAGGAAGCATGGAGAATAGTCTAGATGATGTGCTAGAACTTAAAGTCCTTTTCTCTTTTGTTATGTATTGAGGTTAATCTATAATTAATGTGGAAAATTAGAAACAAATATGTGCATAGAGGAGCTTGGAGGTGTTGAATATCTTTCTCCAATATAATATTCCTTAGATGGGCCATCTTATTCTTACATTTCTTATTCTGCCTAAGGAGGGGGACCATGAACAAGTCTCAAAACCCATTCCTCTTTCTCAATTATCTTTGCATCCTCCCTAGTGATAATAGGATCATATTATATCATATATTCCATAATAATATAAATGTTGGCCCTATGCATCCTTATAGCTACTTTAGTATCAGCTTCAACATTCATGAACATACGGTCATGATCATAGGACTGATGTCCATAATTGATCCTCACTTTTCTTTCATATTTTGTGATGTATTCTCTGACATTTTTTCTAGGTCTTATTATTTGAAAGGTACTAATTTAAACCCATAATGTGCCCTAATATTTCCAACAAATTGAATGTTTTCCCACAATATGTACTACATCTTTCCAATACTAAGATGGGTTGGATGGATGACTGCTTGTTTGGATTTACTCAAGTTAGTATCAACATTATCTACTAGTTGGGCAATAATCTCTTATTTATATATTTTATTAGGCACAATTATTGGTAAGTACAAAGGCTATGCCTTTGTGGCTTCAATTTTAATTAATGTGCACTCGAGGTACAACTAGTAATCACCCATATTTAGAATGGTTTTCTATATAGGGTTAGAGAACTTGGGCATGTTATTCCCATAGATTTCTTGATATACCATCAGATAGAAATCCTCAATTATCCTTTTCATGTTCTTCCTAAATCTATTCACATGAAGAACATTGAAATCATCACATATCTTATTTTTGGGATAGTTTGGAGATGGTTTCTAGGGTTGATCATAAGATGAATGCATAGTTTCAATCACCACATCTACCATATAGGACATCATGTAAAAGTTACTATGTGGTGAACTTCTAGGATTTTTGAGTTTCAAAATCAAATTGGAGTTGATAGTTTATCCTAAGGCATGATTTTATTAAAATTTAAAATTATGTCCAATAAATATATCCATACCTCATTCACATAGCTGATATTTAAAAAATAATATATTTTGTTTAGTATGACTTTGACAATCCTTACCCCTAGTCTGAAGACCAAAATGGGGATAGTTGAGGTAGGTCCTTGAACTGTAAATTTACTTGGGTTACCAACCCACTCTTACAACTTGTTGCTAATGTTATTGATAATAAGCCATGAGTTCACCACATCCTACTTGTATGAAATATATAGTAGAGGGAGTCTATAATACCTCTCAAATGCATTTCTATTAATATATGCAATTGGTGATTCACCAATACTAAAGTGTAATATCTTCCTAGTAACCTTGTCATTCATGAATAAATCAAATAATAGGTCAATGCAAGGCATTACCTTTGGTTTGGATGTTTCATTGTGAATACCAAATGCTTTAATGGCCATGAGGTAGTCTTGTACCTTCATGTGAAAGTGGAGAGTTGATCCTCATCCTTTTATGGTTTGATTATGTCGACCATATCCTAGATGGTGGAATGATGTTTGAACTCATGGTTCAAAGTTGTCAAATCAACTACTATATTTACATATTTAGTTGGTCATGCAATTGAGTATGTAAATGGAATTAGGATGTGAGATGAAGAATTCATTATAACTCTAGTTTGTAAAATGCTTTACTCAATGAAAAAATTATAAATTCTTGGTTGCAGTGGAGTTTTAAATTCATAGTTTACACTTGAGCTTGGAATTTACAATACTCTTGATAGTTAGGAGGCAATGTAATTACATTAGAAATTACAATTTAAAATATATTTCTTTTATTGCATTGACTTTGAGAATTAAATGCATTAATTATTTGATTCATGTGAATTAAGTGTAACAATGGAATTCACTCTTTTCCCTATTTATTCTTTGCATTTGAATTTCATAATGCCAAATTCCATGACTTTTACTACCACGTGGCTTCTTCTACATTCCTAGATGTTTGGTCATCTTAATATGATATATGTCTATTTTATGCTCTCTTGGTCTTGGTTTTAATGTATTAATTGTTTACTTATGTGGCTTTACAGGACACATGTCTACGTGTCATTATTATACTCCTAACTAAGTTGTATCTTACCATTCTTTGTCTCTTTGGTCAGAGACTAGTAGTATGATGATATGTGGATAGATCTCACTACTCTGCTTACCCAAGACTTTCCATACATATGTCCATGTTAATGTCATCTCTGATATAGAAAGATGATGACATGTGGACAACTCTCACTATTACATTTTCTTGAGACTTATCATACATAGGTCTATGCTGACATCACTTCTGAGCTAGCTAGATGATGACATGTTGATGAATCTTGTTACTATGCTTGCTTGGGAATTTATATACATAGGTCCATGTTGATATCACCTATAGACTAGCAATATGATGACATGTGGATGACTCTTGTTTCTCTATTTGATCAAGATTTTTCATACATAGGTCCATGTTAACATCACCTCTAGATTAGTGGGGTGATGACACATGGATGAATCTCATTACTCTACTTTTTTGAGACTTTTGGTATACAAGTCCATGTTGACATCACCTATAGGTGACTTAAATTCTTTATTTAGCCTCTAAGCTATCAAATTAATGTCACATGGAAAGATAAAAAGAGCTATAAGAGGGCCTAAGAGACACCTAAGCATGAAATAATATACTTAAGACATAACAAAGGCAAAGACTCAACTAAAATCAAAACACGTCAGCCCAGTTAACCTTTAAATAATGAAAATCAAACATGTTCATAAGTACTCTTTAAAAACAAAACCAAAGGCAAAATATAAATCATGCATATGGATTATGCACAATTTTGATTCTCCTTCTTAGATCTAGGGTAGTTTAGAGACATACAAACTTATATAAAGGCATGAAGCCTCCAAGCAATGTAGTAATGCCATCTATCTCAGACAAATAAAGTAGGGCCTGATAATAAATAAGTTTCAAACCTTTGGTTCACATTTTTATGACTATAAGAACATTATGTCAAAGCATATTAATTTTGTTAGTCCAAAAAAATCATGAAAATTATGAAAATCCAAGATTTAAGATAAACCAAAATAATTGTTCAAGCTTTGATTTTCATAATTCAAGTTTATGTAAATTTTAGAGTTCAAAGATAACCTTATACAAATTAAGATCAATGTCATGAATGTCTAAGGCTATGAGGACCATGTAGTAGTGGGTCCTCATTTGAATTTTAAAAATGGGGTGTGTGTGTTAGGTCACAATAAGGGGGACATGTAATTGAGAATTAGTTGAGTTTGTATTGTCTCATGTAATTGGGAATGAAACTCCCTTGAGGGATAAATTAAAACTTCATCAAAAGATGAACACATGTTTTCAAAATAAAATATAGAAGATGAAATAACTTCAAATCAATAAAATGAGGAACCATTCTTTCCATAAGAAACATAGAATAAGCCAAAATGGGCCACATAGACATTGAAATATGTTATATCTAATGAATTTGTAAAAATAAGCACTTAAAATACACATGTACACACAAAATACAAAAAAAAATATAGAAGAGATTCAAGATAATATAGAGAATATTACCTTGGAAGACCATCCAGAAGAAGAAATCAATATTTCTTTTGATTCAGAACCAACTTCCATATTAAAATTTAAAAATCTTGATGCATGGAGAAAAGCAATGAAAATTGAATATGATGCCTTGGTCAAGAATGAAACTTTGGAGTTAGTTGATCCTCCACTCAATTTTAAAACTATTAGTTTCAAGTGGGTATTTAGAAATAAATAAGAAAATGGCTCACTTGACAAACACAAAGAAAGGATTTTCCCAAAGGTATATGCTAAAAAGGAAGGGATATACTATAAGTAAAACTTTAAACCAATAATGAAATGAACTACTATTTATACTTTGTTGGATTTTGTAACACAAAATGGATGGAAATTTCATCATATGGATGTGAAAATTTGATTTTATAAATGGTGATCTCAAAGAAACAATTTACTTGACTCAACTAAAACATTTTTGGTTGATGTTTAAGAACACAAATTGTGCAAGTTGTTGAAATTGATGTATATATTGAAAGAAGCCCCAAGAGTGTAGAATGAAAATCTCACTGAGATTCTATTAAACATGAATTTCAAGCATATTGAATTAGAATATGAAACTATTTTTTTGAAATAGTTGACAAAATAGTTATATATCTAATTGTATATGTGGATGATTTACTCCTCATAGGATATAATGAAAGGTACACTACAAAATTAAAAGAATAATTTTTGAAAGGTTTGGAAATGAAATTTTAAATCATATTAATTAATATTTGGGTATTGAAGTGATTCAAAAATATAAGTACATTTTCATCTCACAACATAAGTACATTAGTGAAATTCTTAGAAATTTTGGAATGTCAAATTTTAAACCACTTAGTATGCCCATGGAATAAAATTTAAAATTTACATTAGATGATACTAAATTTTTTGAATATGTAAATCAGTATAGATAACTCATTATAAGTTTGATTTTTGTAACCACAGCTAGACCAAAAATTTATTTTGTTATTGGCATTATTTATATATTCATGCAACAACCTAGATAAAGTCATTAGGTAGCAACAAAGAGACTTATTCAATATCTAAAAGGAACACAAAATTTTAGGCTAAAATACTCCAGAGAAACAAAATTCAAACTAGTTGGATATTTAGATTTAGACTATGCAGGTGATTTATAAGATGGGAAATATACTTTAGGTTCCCTAATGAATTTAGGAACAATAATCATCACTTGGAAGTTAAATAAACAACTAGTGCCTAAAATTGATTTAGTAGAGGCATAATATATGGTAACTTCAAAGGAAACCAAGGAAATAATATGTCTTAGAAGGATTTTTTTAATTTTATTAAATTAGGTTTCATCAACACCACTAATGGTTGATAACTCTTTTGAAATCGAAAGGGAGATAAATTTAGTTTTTCATGACCAAACATCAACACTAAATTCCATTTGATTTGGCAATATATGAAAGATGAAAGTGTGAAATTGATACATTGTCCAACTATAGAGAAAACAATGGATATCTTGACAAAAGCACTTGGAAGAATGAAATTTAAAAAAATTAGAGACGTGTTTGGTCTCACTATAACCCCTAAAAATTAATGGGAGATGTAATATTAAGTAAGTAATCCTCAGAATCATTTTTTTCTTCTTGTATAATCTAAATAGTCATCTTGAATATTAACTAAATAGTCACATTATTTTATATTTAAATATATTCTTCCATCTCATTTATTTAATGAATACAATTTTTATTTATACCAATTTCATTTTCTAATTTTTACAATCCATTCCTGGTCAGATAATAAAATAGCAAGGCACCATGAAGGTAATATGAATTCTAGTAGAGATAAGAATCCCTAATCAATTTAGAAAAATATTGATTTTTTTCAAAACAACTAGGTGACATGTTTTATAAGTTGTGGTTTGGGATGGATAGTGAAGTATAAGATATATCCCATGAAGGTGATGACTTAAAATGTAAAGGTTCCTACCTTCCATTGACATTTTACTCATTCCTCCAAACCCCACGAGATCCATCGATCAACTATAAGGATTGACTACTTATATGGAAAGGAAGGTGGTATGCATGATCTATATGAGACCTCCTATCCCAATACACTAGCCTACCATAATCCAATGGACTATGGCTCTACTATGGGGATATTTTTATAGTTTGATATTAAAACTAAGATAGGGATCATGCCAATGATTTTGATCACAAATTTTTTTATTTTGATTGGATTTTAAATTTTTCATTTCAACTTTTATATTTTTATTTTAATATTTGGGTTTTTATTTTTTCTTTCTATTAATTTTTATGTTTCTATGTTTCTCCTCCATATAGTTTAAGAAATATAACAGTGTGTTTTTTAGATGAAAACACTTATAAGTAGAGGAATACAAGACATTACACCATCTCATGATGTAATGGGTAGTTGAATCATTATGCTCTTACTTGATGTGGAATAATTCATGTATTCTAGTCTGTAGGAGTTTATTTATATTGAAATATTCGATGAAATCAACCATGAGTTAGAAAAAACAATGTATAGACCCATCAAGGAGGCAATAATACCATTATTATACCTTCTAGGGTGTTGAAGAATATTTTTGTGACAATCCCATCCCAAGTTGGGAGTTCTCTAATAGTCATAGTGTAAACTTTGACATGCATATTGAGACCCTCCTTCATTTTAAACTTGGTAAGATCAAGTAGGGGACATGGGAGAAGGACCCCTCGTATGATATAATTGAGAGGCTCCTTGAGGTATCAGTGTAAGTACCCATGTTGATAAAGATTATTATTATTGTAGTTGGACTATGGTAGAAAGATGGAGTCACGTAGGGGTCAGTTTGGTAACCACTAGACAAAATAGAATAAGCTTGATAAGGCAAAGTGGAGTAAGCTGAAAAATAGCTATCCTACTAAGTGGATCTTGAATACATATGAAAATAAGGGTGAATATTATTTGTTATAAGATATGTGGTGTTTTATTATGGTGTGGTGTATGTAGTTTGTATGTAACCCAATGGTATGTAAGGAGGGACATATCTTGTTTGTGGAGGGGGAACATACATGGGGGGCACTTAGTTAGAAGTGCAAAGAAAAATAGTTTTTTAGCTACTAAATCATTTTGTAGAGGTGGGGTATAAGTGTATACACTTATTATTAGGATTTGAATAGGTGCTTGATATGATAAATGGGCTTTAGAGGTGTTTGGGACTCCATGAGTAAGGATATCCCTAAGGGGTTGGTGATAGACATGACTTAGTGGGGGCTATGCTCCTTTCTTGGAAAAATCATATGGGCTTGTTGTTACAGTGATTAATGAGTCATCACTTAGACAATGAAAGGATAAGATGATCTTGTGTAGGAGAATTTGGGCCCTTCCCGTACACCAAAGTTTCTTTATTTTTCTCTAGGTCACAAATGCAACCCACTAGGGTGTAGATGAGTTTATTTGGGTTGATATTAGTGTTAGGACTAAGGACCTCTTTTACAAGAGGAGTAGAAGCATGAGATGGGTTAGTTTGAGGGGGTTGATTTTGGGTGGGATTTAATATGGTAGTGGTCACAATTTTTATTGGTGGGTTGGAGGCATCTTGACTCCTACTAAGAGGGTGCATAGTTACTTGATTATAATCAAATTCATCCTCCAAGAGGCGGATCCTTCCTAAGTAATGATCATATTTAGCCATGATTTTTACATTTGGGATTTATAGCATGATGGATGGCCTAGTGGCCATGTGGGTGTTGACTTAACCTCAAACCATAAGGGTCATAGTTTTAGATTCAGGGTGGTTATTTACATTTTTAGATATGTCTCATATTTCTTGAATGGAGACCCTACTCTTGGTTTTGGTGTAAGAGTGAGAGTAGTCATATAATTAGTAGTTCACATTGGTATTAAAGGTTAGGTTATTCCAAATCATCAAATAAGGCTCACTAAAATTGAGTTGGATTCTACTATAGCCCTTTAGGCCAAGAGATTTGTCTATGTCCTATTTAGACATATTTTATGGGTATATGAATACCTATAGAATAAATCAAAGGAGGAGGGAAGATGGAGAAGGGAAGGGAGAGAAGAGGAAGAAAGGAATATTCCAAGGATGAATTCCTTATCATCCAGATTATCAATATATGTACATGAAAATAATATATGCTAAACTGTGCACTCAACTCCCCAAGGTTAGGCTAAGGTAGCTAACATAATGGATGGGTTATGAATTGAGTTAATTGTTAGGCAAGATAGGATTTGGAATGTGTGGTGGTAATGGGTTCTCATGATGGAACCAAAATACCTTATTAACATCATATTACTAATTAAGAGTGTTGATTTGCATATAAATAGAGCTCTAAGGTTGTTTAATTTTTGAGATCACAAGAAGGTGAATCTCCTAGTCAATTCTAGGACTGAAGAAATGGGGTAAATCAGGCTAAATGACTCATGGGAAAATATATACTCTATTGGGTTGGCTATGTCCAGTCAACATCATCCAAAAATGTGAATGATATAAGATTAATCTAGACCCAATTAAAATAAGGAGGGGAATGGATAAGTGACTAAGGATAGGTGATGTTGATTAGGTAAACTATATGTCAAGGATGGGTAACTACAAGTGGATTTTAGATGTGTTTTTGTTCATACATATCAGTCAAGGAGTCAATAATAAGATGAGGAATCGAGGTGGAATGAAAAAACTCACATATTAACTCAATGTTAATGTTGGTTTTAATATACATATGTAAATTCAGTGCTCTAACTCTATGGAATAAACCTTGGTGGACAAGATATGGTGTTTTAAGAAGGGTCATCCAAAGGAGGTTAGGCAAAAGCCAAGTTAGAAGTGTATGAGATTTTTAAATAATGGCTTGTTGAATATGCTTGTTGTGATTTTGAAACAAGGATTTGTGTGGGGTGATTACATGAATAATTAAGGCTTGGATAAAACTTAGGTGCTTTCACCTAATGGAAAGGATTATAATAAAATTTAGGTGCTTACATGTGTTGTCAAGGCTTTTTGACACTATTTTTTTGAGTTTTTTGAGATTTATGGGGATAAAATACTTGATTTATGAAATTTAAATAATAAATATTAATAAATAAAAAAATTGAAATTAAATAAAATAAAATATTCTTTTTATATTTTTCCAATAATTTACAATGCATGCAAAGGATAGGAAGAAACCTATACTATTATGCAAAGTGTTGATTTTTCCTAACTTTGTCTAGATGTGATCTAGGTGGTGATGTTTTTTTAGTTTTTTTTTATAAATTTACATAGAATGGATTAAAAATTAAAATTATGTATTCTAAATGTGAAATAAATTCAAAAGGAAATTTAATCTAAAATAGCAATGCCAAAACACTTTTTTTTACAAAGAAGCTAAACTAGCCTTTTAACTTTCCTAGTTTGTTGTAAACAAGTTTTTAAAAATGATTTGATAAAAGAGGAAAAATAAATAAAAATTATGATATTATAATTTTAATAGGGAATAACAACACTTTAAATTCATCAAAATATTTTTTTTTTATAAATTTACTTGTTCTATTTATGCACTTAAGATTGTCTAAGTTTTTGTGGTTGACTAGTTGGTTGTTTCGAATACAAGAAAATTTGTTTTGACTTTGAAAATGAAATACTATATTGGATAGAAATGTTTTCAAAGTTTATTATGGTCTTCCTTTTAATTTTTTATGAAGTGATTTGATAATGAAGAGAAAATAAATATATTTGAATGCAAACACAATCAAAACTAACTACTCTTACTTTTTGGCAATAAAGACAATGAAAAGAAGTAAACTTCTCTCCCTATAAAATTTTATTTTTTCTGAATAATGAGTTTAATCTAATGAAAAAATACTACACTAATATAAATATAATAAATAAAAAATACTAAATTTAAATGAGACTACAAATTGAATAAGGCATAGATTAATCAGAAATCATGTAGTATGTGTAGTCATACTTCTCGTGACCCTACTCCTCCTGATAATTATATATCAACTCATGTGCATAATACCAACCTTATCAATATGATTTGAGACTATCCAAATTCTTGGACATTCCATAGTCTATTTTCCCCCATCTAATCCTTCCTTTCACTCTTTTGGACCTTTTTCTCATTCTTAATGTCATCGGATGCACCTTGGGGGCCACCAAAATGCCATGGTGGACTAGGTCACAAATTTTATCCCAAAACCCATAGCCTAGGTCGTATCTCATGTAGAGAGCTATTTTGACATGTTTTTAGGTTTTGTCTTTTACCTAAATGGTCATAAATGGATCCTTTTTGGTCCATTTATGCCTTGGTGTGCCCTATATGAGTCCAAATCATTTTCTCTCTCTCTCTCTCTCTCTCTCTCTCTCTCTCTCTCTCTCTCTCTCTCTCTCTCTCTCTCTCTCTCTCTCTCTCTCTCTCCTTATTGAATCTCTCTTGATTCATTCTTGGTGATTGAAGCATCCATTGTTATAGAGGTCCATCTACATTGTTGCATAATAATTTGGTGACTCTATTGATGATCCCAATTGTTATTGCTTCATTGTTACTTGTTACAACTTCTACAAGATGCATTGAACCTTATTTGTGCACCTAACTTGAGCTTACACACTCTTTCAATTTCTTGTTTTCCCTCTTCCTTGTTATTTGGACATTGGTTTGGACTTGGCTCTACACTGCTACCCTACCTTCCTCCATAGTTGCCTTATATGTGGATTTCTAGTTAGTGGAACACCTACGTAGTAATTTGATCTTGATCTGAGGGCACTTTTTATGCAAATTGAAACTCCATAGTTTTAGAATAGTGTATTTGTTAGGTTTACTATTTTTATGCTAGTTTAGCTCATTTTGAACATGTTTTAAAGTAGATTCTGAAGTTTATGCATCCTCTCAAACCTCAAAACATCTTTCCTCTTGATAATGCCTTTTATTTCATAGGCATGTTCTATTATAAATTATTTTACTACTTGGTAGATGTTATCTTGTTTTAATTGCTTATTTTACTTGCTTAAAGTGGCATTCCCTTTGCTAGGTTAGATATCACATGCTGGAGATAGTTTTGTTTGAACAAATGGATTAGCTTAGGTTTATGAAAGTGCATACTCTCTCTACCTCTCTCTCATTCTTGAAAATGTCATTTAACTTTTGAAATCATCATTCAATTACTAGAGTTGCATGCTTTCAAAATGCATTTCTTGTTTGGTAGTGTTCTTTTGTTCAGGTAGTTTACTTTCTTGTTATTTAAGTATTGATTTATACCACTTTGTTACTTATTATTCTCTAGTTATACTTGTTATAGATATTTATAACCTTTGTGCACTCAATTTTACTAACCCTAACCTCATTTACAAGTCTATCTATAGCTTGGTACAAGCTGTAAAACTAGATAACTTCTATAGATCTCTAGTAGCCCATAGTGTCCTTGAGCTTAGTAGGTGTTTGCTTAGTATCTTGTGTACTCATTTGCCAAACCATCATGGCTCCATTTGGATTCTTGGAGATACATTTTTTCACACTTGGTGGGATCTTCTACAAGGTTTCACATTATTTCTAGCTTGCTTAAATCTCTCCCAGACAATTTCCCATTAATAGTCGTAAGGCTTTGCTTTCAGTTGTGTTTTGGCTTTCTCTCTAGTTATTTGACCTTAGTTTGGTTTTGTGTAGCTTCCAAATAATGCATATCACTCCTTATTGATTTAAACACTATTTTTTTATATATTAGGGGAATATGTAATCATACTTCTCATGACCTTATTTCTCTCGATGATTGTATATTTTCTCACATGTAGACTACCAACCTTAAAAATCTTGTTTAAGACTATCCACATGCTTGGATACTTCTTGAGTGTATTGTTCCCTCCTGTTATCCTTAATTTCACTCTTTAAGACCTTTAAATCAATATTAGGCTCACTATATGCACCCTAAGGACCACCAAAATGCCATGGTGTCCTAAGCCATGGGTTTTGGCCCAAAACCTATGGCTTAGGTTGCATGTTTTAGCTAAAAACCCATGGTGTAGGCCATATGTTGGGTAGATATTTTGTATGGCATGTTTTGTGGTTTTGTATTTTATGTGAACAATCATAAATAGCTCCTTTTAGGTCCATCCATGTATTGGTATGTCCTATATGAGTCCAAATCATCCCTCATTCCTCTTCCATGTTAGTTCTCTGAAAGTTTACCTCTTATGTTTCCTCCCTTGTTGATATTGTTTCATTGCATCCATGGTTAATATACCACCCTTAGGATTCCATTCCCATTAGATTCAAGGTCTTTTCCCTGATCTTATTCATGATAAAGTTGAGGTTATTGGTGTAGGCCTTTTTCCCACTAGGTTTTGCCTACACAGTTGTATTAGCTTGCTTAGGGATCTAGATTAGTACCAAATTAACTAGAATGTGTGGTATCTTTCCATTTACAACCTATATATACACCTCTTTCCCTTTGTATTCAACATTCAGTGAGCTAGAGAGCTATTATTCTTTTGTGTATTGTGGATTATTTGAGCTACTTAGTTATGAAATATGATAGCTTTGAGAGATGTGAAATTTGAGTTTTTTTTATAATAAATTCATCTCCATTCTTGAATCTAATATATTTGTGCAATATTCTTGATTGATGGTTTTAATTGATTTCAATAGTGTGATGTATGTGTGCTTGACTCACATGATTTTTTCATCATGACTATTTGATGATACGAAGATCTTGGAAAATTATTTTATAGGTTACAATAGAATTCCATAGACACCATAAGACCCAAGAGCTTACATCATCATTATATAGTGGCCTTCACCATCGCATGTTATATAGGGAGCAAGATTAGAAAATCTATAAACAATGGGTTCGCTCACCTTTCTAACTGTCTAAACTTTACCTATCCAAGGATACCTCCCTGAGACTTGAGACCACTTTTCATTCACTTTTTAAGGTTTAATATGACCCCCTTCATGATTGAGGCCTGATAAATATTAACAATTATCATAGGTAACTTCATGTGAATGAAGAATACCTTTCTTCACATAGGAGTAGGCAACATACTTCCTCTATAGATAGATATTGCACCCAATCTAGTTTGAGTGCCTTGACTAGTTCTTGTGTGACTCCCCCACCTATTTCCCAATGGGAGATTCTATAGTGAGAAACCCTTTATGTCCATGTTGAGAGACATGGGCACCCCAACTTGACTCAGTTTCCACCTCTCATGGAGCCTTCCCATCCTCTTAATCCTTATTTTAGGGTCTCAAATGAGTGCATTAATTTTGACCACCATTTCTAGACTAAGAATTCATGAGATTCCTATTATGAACATAAACACCATTGTATGGAACCTCATTTGACCATGAGTGGCCAAAACCACAAGGATTTAAGATCTAAAATTTGAAAAGGCTTGGTTGAATAATATTTCAAGAAAACATAAATAATAATGCTATCTCTAAGAAGAGATGTTTTATTGCTCAAAATTGTAGATACAACATATGCCTATCTTTGGGAAGAGATGTCTATTTTAATTTTTGGGATATATATCTATTTATAAATATTTTTAAAGGTAAGAGGAGGATGTGGAAGGTAACCAATATCAAGGGAGATGAAATGGTTTGACTTCCATGAATTACAATACTATAGAATTTGAGAAATTACTATTTTCAGACTACACTACTAAAATTGAAATTTAGGGCACTTCTATTTGGTTTTCAGGGTTAAAACCCACCAAGCAAAGCTCATGCCATCTCATGGCATTCCCATTATTATTAGATTTCCAATGGTTCAAATGGGGATTCAAATAGAGCTATGGTGTAAAATTTATGGCTCCTAAAAGTTCTACTACCAATTGGGGTAGGACCATCACCCAAATTATCGCCTAGAGTGTTTCTTGAATCATTGCCTGAAGTGTTGTCCAAATCATTCCTCCCTCCTTCAGAAGCAATGGTCCCCATTGCATCAAGAGTCTTTATCAAGTGTGGTAGTTATGTCTTGATCTAATTCTCATCCACTAGAGAAAAACTCTATAGATCAAGCTCACCAATGTCTAGTTATTCTACTATGATTGAAGTGTTTAATAGAGGTGGATGATATGGAATGGATACATCATTTGGTGCCATGGGTTGGAACCCGATGCATACTTGAAATTGACTATGCTTTCTGGAGCTATGTAGGGCCTAATTGTTCACCATTTCTATTTGACCATCAATCTATGGATGGAAGACCATGAACTTCCTTATCTTGGTATCCATTTGCTTTTGTTGTTATGTTGATTGTGTAGTCAGGGCTACAACATTAGCCCTTTTGGATTTCTATGGCTTGACCACCATGAGAATGAATTTCTTGGCACTAATCAAAGAGATATATGTGGAAGGTGGTACTTTGGGTACCTTATAACACCGTGTTCCAAGAGTGAGGGTGATCCTTTAGGTTCTTGATTCATATATGCCATGTCGATCATACATGAATGGCTGACCAAGGAGTACATCGCAAACATCCAGATTGACCACATCACACAAGACCTCATCTTAGAAATTTTTTATTACATATTAAAGAAGACACTGGTGGGTGACATAGAGGTTTCTCCCTGGACTCAACCATCCAATACTGTATGGCTTTGGGTGAGGCTTCATGGAGATATTTAAACTTTTCACAACATTAGCAGAAATTAAATTCTTTTGACTCCCACTATCAAGAATGAAATGTAGAGGCTTACCTTTCACCCATAACTTAGAGTGAAATAACATTTCCTTATCACCTAGCCTTTCCTCATGGGTCTATGATGAAGTAACGATGGCATCAGGCTTAACATCTATAATCTCTTCTTCATCCTCTTTGATTGTAGGGTGTGTATGAGGTAGAGCAGTAGATGTTGAGGATTTTGACTCATAAAGCAAGGACTTGATGGATTGACATTCTTCTTTGGAGTGAGTTCCAAATTTGTGGTAATCACACCATTTCTCAATCTTTCCTTCTTTTTTCTTCTAATTTTGGCCTCATGTTTGACCTTATTTGTCACTTTTTCATTTTGAAGGCTGACTCTTCGTATTCATTCTTCCTTGCTTCTACTCAATCTTCACCACAAACTTGTATGCCTCACCAAGGATCTCTAAATTAAAGAGTTAATTTCCCCCCATATATACCATTGTAGTCCACTATGATATTTGAGAATTTTGTGTTTCTCACTTTTTTAGATGCCCAATCTCATAGATAGAGAATGAAAAATGTTAGTGTAATCTTGAACAAACTATTCCTTACCTTGGTGAAGTTGTTACCACTTTATGTACAGATCACCATATGCTCCAATGGGGTACTATTCTTCCTTTACAGCTTTTATGAAATCATCTTAGGTAAGTTTCACCTCAAGGCCAATATCATCCATACTGAATCTCTTCTTGTATACTTTCCACCAAATTTTGACAAGCAATGATGCTTTCAAAAGAGAAAAAGTGATCTTCTCTTTATCGATGAATTTATTTATAGAAAAATAGGATGACAATTGATCCAACTAATTTTCTACTACATCATCATTGATTTTTACTTCAAATGTAGGGGTATCAAAATTTTCCTGAACCTTGAAGGGTGTTGGGGCACTAAAAAGATGTGGGGTTGCAATGAGGAGTCAGAATTTCCTATCAAAATTTGTTGGAAAATTTGAGTGAATTATTGTAGCATTTATGCTTGTTGCTGATAGAGGGATTCATTCACCATTTATTTTAAATGATCAAATGTCTTGGTGTTATCCACCATTTGAGGTCATTTGGAGCGAACAAGTAGATAGTCTACTGGATCTTGTATTTTCCACCCAAGCTTCTTGTAGTCTAACCTCATCCTTGGGATCATAAACTCTTAAGACAAACCAATTTTATACCACTAATCCAAAACTCAAAAATTATTGGTTGAATAATATTTCAATAACATATAAATAATAATGATATCTCTGAGAAGAGATGTTTTATTACTCAAAATTGTAGATACAACATATGCCTATCTCTGGGAAGAGATGTTTGGTTTCCTTTTTGGGATATATATCTATTTATACTTATTTTTAAAGGTAGGAGGAGGATGTGGAATGTCACCAATCTTGAGGGAGATGTAATGGTTCAACTTCCATGAATTACAATAATATAGAATTTGAGAAATTACTATTTTTAAAAACTTAATATTTTTAGACTGCACTACTAAAATTAAAATTTGGGGCACTTCCATTTAGTTTTTAGGGATCAAAACCCAATAAGTGAAGCTTGTGCCATCTCAAAATTTACCCCTCATTCTTATATTTTTAATGGTTCAAATGGGGAGTTAAACGGAGCTATGGTGCAAAAGTTATGGCTCTTGAAAGTTCTACCACCAATTGGGGTATGAATGTCACTTGAATTATCACCTAGAGTGTTGCCCAGATCATTACTTGAAGTGTTGTTTGGATAAATTTAGGTCATCATGATTTTAACCTATACATTTTGCATCATCTTATCATCCCCATAGGGAACAATAACTTTCTTATGGTCATTCACAACCATGTGATTGGGAGGATCCCCATCATGATCATCCCCATATCGAGGTCCTCCTTGACACCATATCCCACATGACCATGGTCATTATGATTCCTAATTGTGTAGGAAAAATCATGACCCCCATGAGCCTCCTTATGGAGCTCATCACCAACCTAATATAAATTGTGCCTCTTAGGATACCCATAAGAATCCTTTATCCCCTGAGGTGCTTACTATTCCCCTTCCCACTTCAATCCATGAACTGCCCAAGCTTATTGGGGCTCAAGATGCTAGTCCCATGAAACATATCACAACATTTATGATTGCATATATGGGTTGGGAATAGGATGAACGTATGATGTTTAATCTCTTTGTTCATTCCCTATGAGTTAAAGCTCTTGTTTGGTTCCAAAATCCACCACCAAATTTTCTTTTTAGTTTATAGTTCATTTTGGATGACTTCCTCTAATATTTTAATATCTCTAGACCATTTAACCTTGGCATCTAATCACTAACCTATATGGTTTAGGCCAAGGGTGAGTCTAATTTTAATTTCATGTGTAGGTGGTGTTTAGTCATCCATATGTGCAGGATAAGGTTATCATATGATCAACTTTATGACATGTTTGTGTGAGCTTTGAGGTATAAGGTTCACCTTGAGGTCCTCAAGCATGAACCCACCTCTTATGATGAGATATTAATAAGTGTTTGAATATCAAGGTCTTTAAGGTGTGTAGGCATACATCCCATGTTGACTCAAAATTCATTCCCCTCACATGATTGAAACTATAATGTGACTAGTGATAATGTCACTAATTCTTTTGTAGAGAATAAGGACAAGAAGAATGGATATGAAATCAATGCTTTAAGTAATAAGCCAACTAAAAATAAATCCCTTGAAAATATTGTAGGAGGGCAGTGGATGATGTATCCCTAAAAATCCATCAAATTATACAAGTATCACTATATTAAGGGGCATTCTAAAAAGGAATGTGTTTCCCAATAATCTAATGTAAATACCTCATCCATTCTTTATAACTCTCCACATGATTAACCAAACCATAAGTTAAATGTGTTTAAGGAGCCTCTTTCTAACTATGATAAGGAAAATAATAAGAAGAAGAAGAATAAGAAATGTCATTTTACTTATCCCTATTCTACCTTTTATGGTTCCTCTTCTTTAGCTAACCCAAAATGGAAGGTTAAGCTTGAGAGTAATAAGGTATTTGTTGCCATTGACATAGCCTCTACTGGGTATGAATACTTTGTCAACATGCACTTGGGTCAAGCGACAAAACTCATTGGAGAGACTATTGGTATGGGGCCTATATCCTTGACCACTATAAGGGGAAACACCAAAGTTAGATTTGAATTTAATCATAATATCCCTCCCCAAGCTAGACAACATCTTTATTCTATTATAGAGGAGTTGTAGTCCCTTTTTAATGGGATATCCATTTGGGACCTTCTTCACCTTTACCTTGAGTAAAGGAGACTTGTATTTGATGAGCTTGGTCTATCTCATGAAGTTTCACTATGGGATGACATGGAGGTCTTGTTTAACTCTGACATCCCTAATCATTATCATCCTCATACATTGTCCTTTGACCCTACCTCTTTTTTAGATGCTTATATTTCACAAAGAGGGATAGGTTTATGCTCTATATCAAGACCTTGGTAGATGATTATCATGTCAAGATATGGAATTTTGATGAGGGAGTCATGTTGAACATCATTCCACTATGGGTGTTCAATTATCTTGGGATCAACTGTAGAAATCTCTTTGATTATTGCCAAAATTATGTTGGTTTCAACAATGATATAGTTACACTAGTGGGAAATGTGAAGCTTGGGTCAAGTTCAGAACCAAGATAGTTAAGATAAAGTTGTGTGTTATAATTTTATCTCTCATACAACATGATTCTTGGTTGTCCTTAGACTACTTCCATGCTAGCTTTCATATTGGTAACATTTTTCATGGTCTAGTTTGTGTATGAAGGTAAGGTTCACACCATGGAGGTTGACCAAGATATTTGGGTGCTACTATACATAAAGATAAATCCTTATAACAAGGATTTGATTGTCTCTTTATGGGGTTATCTAGCCTCTCCAAATGCCCCTATAGATAAATTTTGTTTTCTCAAGGATGAACATTATGACCCTACTAAGTATTGATAAACATTTGTTCCTCCCATACTCATTGCATAACCCCTGACACCTATTGCTTATAGGCATCAAGTTGGATATTTAATATTATAATACCTATTTTGAGATGTATCCATATATTTTGAGCCTCCTTCCCTTTCATCATGATTGTCTCATCATGGCATTTGCACTTTCAATGCCTCTCCTAGTGAGGTATATTAAGTTTTTGAGTTGGATCTTGAGTTTTATTCCATCAAAATTATAATACATGACCTAATCAATGAGATTAGAGATTACAAGAACCTCAAGTCTATACATCATAAGATTTTCCATCCTCTTACTTGTCTAGGTTCACATGTCTCGTTCACCAATAATGACCATATCTTTGGAACTCCCATGTTTTGGGTCATGATTGGTGAACCTTATAATAAAAATGTTCCATCTCATTCTTCCCACCTATTCCCTACCATTTATCCTCTATGGAGGCCAAGTAGTGGCCTCCTTAGAGGTATGACCATGGTTAGGATACAGTGGTGGCCTACCCTTAGGGGAAATCTTGGGCCTAGGCTTATGGGTGCCTTGGTAAGACCAAGATATTATTATAATGCCCTCCCTAGGGCTACATTCAATGGATTTCATCTCTCATGGAATATTCCATCAGACCTTGTAGGTATCTATAGCTATTTATCTTATGAAATCCTCTTTGGATGCACTTCAGGATATAATCAGAGTCTTTTACTTCTTTTAGTCAGTTGTACTACTGCTTGCTTGTAGCTAGTCCTCTATTAACTACATCTCTCCTTCATTGTGGTTTATACAGGTTATATGGGTTAGTGGTTATGGTTGTTTGAGACTTGATATAGCCTTCTCTAGTTAGTATTCATCTATCATAGGCCTCTTACCACCCCTACTCACTTCTCACCATTTCTAGTATTGGGACACTCTCTCTTAGTTATCCACCACATAGTAGTAGTGGCTCTACTAGTTGAGATGCCTCTCCTGCCTCTAGCACTCTAACTCCTTATGTCTACAACATTACATGCCAAATTAGGATGTTAGTGTGAGAAAACTAAGTGAAATATAGGTATGTACCTACTATTTCACTTCCCCCCTCTCTATTAGTCTACATGGCCTCTTTCTAGGCCCTATCGGGTAGTTTTGGAGCTCTTGAGAGCTAGGTCATGCATTTTCATCAAAATTCATGGCTTTGTAGTCAGTTAATATACTAATTTTTGAGCTTGGTAGGCCACCAAACCATGGGTTTTGCCTCATCTTATCATTAAACCCATTTTTGGCCTTTGTTTCATCCATTATTGACAGTAGGACCCTAAAACCTCTATCTTAGGGGTTTTGGTGAATTTCAAACATAATGGTAGCCTCTGTTTCCCTCCCCTGATCCTAATTTTGCCAATTTTTATATTTTCCTAATCTCTTGAATGCATGGGTCACCTGGCTTATCATTCTTATGTACTCACATTATTGGATGCACCTTAGGATAGAAGTAGAGTTATTTCCTTATTTTAGTCATTATTTTATTTGATTGCTTGTATTTGATCCCTGTTGACCCCCTCTTCCTCTTTCATTATGGTTTTTGTAAGTGTGTAGGTTCATGGTCATAGTTGCTTCAATAATTTTTATGGTATTCATTGATTAGTATTCATATTTTATGGGCCTCTTACCACCCTTTGTCATCTCATCCCATAGTTAGTATCTACCTTATCCCATTCATTATGACTCAATTTTGTTACTTGTCTCTCCCATGCAATTCATTTATTTTTATCTATGCCAAGATAATCCTTATAAACTAGTGTCTTGCATCCTTATCCCCTATCATGGCACACCTCCCAGTGGTTATTCACATTGATAGTGATAGTTAAGGTAAGTCAGGACCCACATTTGTGGCTTAGATTATTGATGACTCATGAGACCATGAGCTTTTTGCATCTTGTTATTCCCTTACCAATAAGATGAATAATGTAGTCGAGTTTCATGCAATTATTGGTGCTTTGATTGATACTCATATGTTAGGTACATATTATGTGTAGTTGTTATTTAACTCACTCTTAGCCTTGTCTCAACTCATCAAGATCTAGAATATCCTTAGATCTAAGTTTCTCCCCCTCTTTAAGGTAGTGTGTGATTTGATCTCATTCTTTGAAGACATCCAGATCTCCCACATCCCTCACATAGATAAAAATAGAGTTGATACTCTAGTGAATGTCATTATATAGTTTATAATTTGAAATCACTCATGCCCCTTTTATGTAGGAGTTGGAGCTAGATGTAGATTTGGATTGTGTAGAGTTTGTACTTATACCCATAGATCACACTATCGACTGTTGCTTTTGTCTCAATACCTATCAAGTAAATATAAGTAATGTTTTTTATTTTCATTTTCCTCTCTTTATGCTGATTTTATATGGCTTATAGGTACTATACAAAACTATTTATTCATTATAAACCCTAACTGCTTGTACCTTAGGGGTATCTATAATCATACTTTGTGACCTTGATCCTCTTGATGATTATATAACAACTCATGTGCAGACTACCAACCTCACCAATCCTATTTGAGACTCTTCACATGCTTGGACACTTCCCTAGTATATTGAGCCCCCTCCAATCCTTATACTTTTATGGAACTTTCACTCACTCTCGAGCTCACTAGATGTAGTTAGAGACACCAAAAGGCCATAGTGGCATAGGATGAAAGTTTTGGCCTAATAACCATGGCCTAGGCCACATGTCTTGGCCAAAAACCCATGACCTAGGTTGTAGCTTGGGTAGAAAGATATTTTGGCATGTTTTTAGGTTTTGTCATTTACCTGAATGGTCATAAATGTCTCCTTTTTGGTCCACCCATGCCTTGGAGTGCCTTATATGCATCTAAATTATTCTTATTTCCCTGACTTATTCACCTTTTTCTCTCTCTCCCTATTGAATCTCTCTTGATTCATTCTTGGTGATTGAAACATCTATTATGACATAGGTCTATCTACATTATTATATTAGTCTTACACACTCTTTCAAGTTATTTCTTCCCCTTCTCCTTGTTGTTTGGACATTGGTTTGGACCTAGCTCTACATTGCTTCTTTGTCTTCCTCTATAGTTGCTTTATACTTGGATTCTTTGTTGGTATAACACCTACATAATACTTTGAACTTTATTTTAGGTCACCTTGTTATGTAAAGTGAAACTCCATAGTTTTAGAATAGTTTATTTGCTAGGGTCTATTATTTTTATGCTAGTTTATCACATTTTGAACATGTTTTAGAGTAGATTATAAAGTTTATGCATCTTGCCAAACCTAAAAACATATTTCCTCTTGAGAATGTCTTTCATTTCATATGTTTTATTTATTTTGAGTCATTTCACTACTTGACATATGCTCTCTTATTCAAATGGATTTGTTTACTCAATTTAAGTGGAATTCCCTTTACTAGGTTAAATATCACATGTTATAGATGGTTTTGATTGAACAAAGGCATTAACTTAGGTTTATAAAAGTGCATACTTTTTCTATCTCTCTCATAATCTTGAAGACATCATTTCTATTATAAAATTATCTTTCAATTACTAGAGTTGCATACTTTTAAAATGCATTTCTTTCTTGGTAGTGTTATTTTTTTCAAGTAGTTTACTTTCTCATTATTTAAACATTGATTTATTCCCCTTAACTACTTATTATTTTGTGGTTATAACTATTATATATATTTGTATCTTTTGTGCATTGAATCATGTTAACACAAACCTAGTTTACAAGTCTATCTATATCTTGGTTCAAGATGGCAATTTGTATAGCCTCTATATACCTCTAGTAACCTATAGTGTCTTTGAGACTAATAGGTGTTTTATTAGTATCATCTACACCCCCTTTCCAAACCTTCATAGATCTATTTGGATTCTTAGGGATACAATATGTTGATGAAAGGATCCTTAGTATGTTATCTCTTTTTTATCTTTGTGTGAATTATATGAACTCTATAACTAGAGGATGACCAATATATGAAAAAAATGGGGAAGGATAAGAGACACAACCACAAATGGAGAGAAGTTGAACTGAGGCTGACCAATGCTCTAATTTTACAAAGACTGCATTTCTAGATTAATAACACTTCATCTATGTCAATGCATTCAACACAAAAACTTTATAGGATGGACCTTTAGGAAATTATAATAAGAATTTGGCTAAAAAATATTCAAAATAACAAATTTTATTGGGAATTTTTAGATATGAAATTATGCCAAATGGTCTTTTTGTAAAAAGAATTAGGAGCATGTATGGAGTTTAACTAAGTTCATCTGGGAGTTAAACTTGGGAGGAACTCAAAGTGATTGGGAATAGAAAAGGGAGTGATATCAACTTGATTAGAGGCAAACTTAGGATGGATAAAATAAGAAACATGAAAAAAATCATGAAAAGTGTGCCAAATAATGATTTTTGGGAGCTAATTTTAGAAGACAAATACAAGGGGACAAAACCACCACTATATATATGCTTAGTTTCAAAACCACCACTTTTAGTGATAGAAACATCAATTAAATTTACGTAAAATACCCTTTTTTAATATGAATCCATCTCTTTAAGATAGAACCACCACATATATTATAAAACCACCGTGGTGGTTGTGTAATTTGAGGGGTGGTTCCATAAATGAGGGAGGTGGTTTTGTCACCTAGGGTGAATAGGAAGTTTTTAAACAAGTTAATAGAAGGTATAGAATTTAAACAAAAGGGGGTCAAAATGGGTCAAGGGAGGATTAGGCAAATAAAATTAGAACAAGGAGTTAGAGAGTTACCTATGGAACAAAAAATAGAGATCATAACATCATCATCAGATTTATATCATGAATGTCACACCATGTAAAATTTGGGTGAATACAATTATTTTTCTCCTTATATTTATCTTTTTTATTTATTTAGTTACCTTTTGGTTTTACATATCTAAATCTAGTGGTTTTTTTCAAAATGAATGAGTGGAAGAACACAAGCCTATGTTGGTTAAGTAATATTTTAAAAAGTAATTTACAGATGTAGACATGTGAAATCATTAGGCATAAAACATGGGAAAGGTTGGCCATAGTCTTGGGGAGAATAATATAATTGGTTAGTACCAAATGTGTGCACACCATCTAGATATTCCATTGGTCCACATGGTGTAAAGTTGATTCTCATTAATTTCTCATCTACATGATCAGGATCAAAATTATTATTTGTAACATCTTGTAACATCTTCATCATGAATATCACCATCAATCTTACTATATTTACCCATAAATTATATGCACATTTTTCGATGGTAATAGGTTATTAAGGTGTTGTGATATTTTTTGAGACATGTTGAGATGTGGTATAATAAATTTTATAGTTCAACATGTGTACAATAGCAAAAAGATAAATCATCTATAATAAAAATGTATACACATCCCTCATGTAATAATTTTATGTATCTATATAATGTGAAGGGAAAGTAATTCATAACATGAATACATTGCCTTACCAAAAAATATTAAGTTAACTTCATTAAATATTACTTGGTATTTATTAGGTAAAATATTAGGCCCAACAATTATGTCCAATATAGTCATTCCTAAGGGACTCAATTGTACTTAATTTTCAAATCATTTGATAATTATATTTGAAGGTGAAATATACTTATGATCAATGCTTATTTCATTAATAAAGGTCATATTACAAATATTCATTCCAACACCATTTTCCATGAGGAACCTCTTAATTCGTAAATTATTTACTTGGGATTGAATGAATAAAGGAGGTTTTGATCGAAAATGTCTCTAGGAGGTACATCCTCAAGTTATAAGACAATGAAGTTCTCACTATTTTTTAAAGTATTATCAAAAAATACAAAGTAAGCACTATCCATGTTTATTGGAAATTAGAATCACAAAAAACATCATCTAGTATATATTTGAAAATATTTGATTGTTTAATAAATTATAGAATAGATATTTTGGCTTGTTTATGTTGAAACTATTCCACTAAATCATATTTTTTGTTAATTCAAACCTTATAAGGAGGATGTAAAATATTATAGGGTTCCATAGCAATATTGTTTTTGCTCCCCATTGAGAATCAAGAGGAGGTACATTGACATTATGGTGAACCACTGTAGGTCATCACATCAATAATATCATAGTGAACCATTATACATTCAACATTAAAAGAAACATAATTAAGATAGGTAAAAGTAAGGATATCAAGGGATATTGTATTATCATATAAATCATGGAATATAAGCCTATCATGTCTCAATACACATTCTAATATTATAAATAGTAAATGAACATGTAATAAATGATAAATATTTGCCTAAATGATAAATGTAAGTAAGTTACCTCCCATGTATTTTTAGAAATAAATATACCATATAAATATTAGCTTCCCATTATGTGAGAAAAGCAACACAATCCTAGATATTAACCACTATATAAATATAAACCAACATTTTGCATAATCATCATGGTTCAAGAAAGTAGAAGTTGTAGAACATGGTACAAGAGATGAATATGGATTGTATGAAAACCTATATAAAAAATCATTAAATATGGAGAAGCTAAA
>JARHVA010000530.1:4225000-4342500 GCA_037957365.1 Torreya grandis
ATATACCCCCTGATCATGATCCTAATTAGACTTGGAAAATTCATTCTCCTTATAATAAGCTTGAAAAGAGTTTTGGAGAGATAAGACTTGAATTTAAAGCATGCCTAGCTAGAGAGATTGAGTTTACAAATGGAAATATATTTCAATCAATCATAATAGCAAGAGCAATGGAAGCCAAAAATTCTAAACCATTCCAAGATAAGGATAAGGTCATGGAACCCAATCTAATAAACTTCCCAAGGTTCCCAAGCCCTTCAACCACCCCTCAAGTTTCAAAACACCATCAATATGAAACTCTTAGGTTAAAAATTCAAAGTTACAAACAAGTGGTAGATTCATGGGAGAAGCAATATGAAGAATGCCTAGATAGGGGAATTGAAGCTAAAGAATAACCTTCACCTATACAAACCCCATCCATCCTTCCCCAATAACCTAAAAACTTTACATCATGGAAGTCAATCCAAGAAGACATCCAAAATAAGAAATGAGTTCTTGTTAAAGAGGTTAGGTATCAAATTACATCAAAATTGATATGATGAAATATGAGTTGGAGGAGAATAATAGGTCATCTATAACATAAATTAATTTGATCTCTCTTTAATAATTCCTAGAAGAGTCTACCCTCCCCATGATCCTAATTTTAAAGATTGTTCTTTCAATTCCTAAGATAACTCATAAACATATTGATTGCCCTCTCACCATCTCCCTTTTTGAGGAAGAACCTATTCTATGGGAGGAAAATGAAGAAGATCAAATTGTAGTTTAAAGTGAAGATACTAATGTTTTAAGTGAACATGTTGAAGATAATTCAAGTTAATATGATGAGGATATCATAATTTTACCTCCCCTTAGTGAAGATAAAAGAAAATTAGTCTTTAGAGATGAAGATAAATCTGATATTAATGAAGTGATAATAGACCTTGAAGGAGAGAACACTCCTAAAGGTGAACAAAGTTCAAATGAGATAGATGCAGTAGTTGCCTAGTCAATTATCCATCTCCATAACAGCATGGATTACCAAGAACAACTATTCTTGGAGCCTCTTGATGAATTTAAATAACAAGTTGTAGTAGAGGTGAATTTGGACATCTTTCAGGATGTCTCAAGTGGCCAAGAAAAGGTAAAATCTTAATTTGAACTCCCTTGTTTGATTGAAAACTATGGACTTCTTTATTTCTTCAAAGAGAAATTGGTTGAATTGGAAATATCATAACCATAAAGAAACATCTACTTAGATAGTTTTAATGAAGAGGTTACAACTGACCTTGAAGTGGAAGACCTCACAAGTAATTAGGGTGAGATCTTGAGTGAACTTGAAATGGATTCCAATGAAAAAGAAACAAAGCTTGAGAGAAAAGAGTTGTAACTACACCATGATCACATGGAGGAGATTAAATTTATTGACAATCTTATGGATCTTAAAGAGAAAGGTGAATATGTGGTGCAAGTTGTATCCCCTCAATGTGCTAATCAAGAATATGTTGAAAACATGTGGTAGTAGTACTTTGACATTTCTAATGAATTTTAGGTCCTTAAAGGGTCTACATATCCTATAGGGTAGATTAAAGATGTTTTAAAAGTTTATCTCTTCCATAAATAGTAATGTGAGAGTCCCAAAGAGGTCATTTAAGACCAAGCACACCATTTCATGGAGCCACTAGAAGCTAAAGTTGATGTTGCCCCTATGAGTCAAGATGTGATTATTTTTAGGTTATTTAAAACATCAAGGAGCAACATGAGGTATCTTGATCCAAAAGATAATTTTGTTTTCATGGGATGAATGTTTAATGTTGTTGACTCACTTGAGAGTATTCCAAAGGAGTTGGCAATCAATAAGTCTAATCCTCCAAACATTATGTTCATAAGGTAGCTTGCTCTATATCATTTTCTATTTCATGGAGGAAGTGATTTTAGAAGCTTTCCTTTTGATTTAGGAGGAAGATGCCTTGATGTTAGTTGTATATAGTGTTTTGTTTTCCCTAAGTTATTTATATCATAAGTATGTGAGTGTCTTATTTTGATATGTTGTTCTTATCTTGTTGTGTGTTTTGGGGGTATATATATTTTTTCTCTTTTTTCAAGGTATTTATAATTAGATTCAAGGTCTAAATTATGTCTAAAGTTTAGTGATAGGTTAATCCATATCCCAATGTATGCATGTGGTATCTAGTCTAAGATACATAACAAGCATGCAATCCTAGGATGTTGACAAAGATGTTAGCCAAAATTGGCTACCATGGGTTAGTACATTTCAAAACTTTGTTGTCAAGCCTATTAACCCTGTTGATAGATCTTAAGAGTCCTTATCTTGATGTTATATCCTTTGGTAGTGTATTGAGGTGATATTCATGTTGTTTCAAGGTCCTATGCAATGTATGGTCATAAGGTAAAGTCATAACACTCAATTTATTAGCTAGTCTTCATAACTTGATCTTTGATGAGATATAAAAAGGTCTTTTGTAATATAGTTTGTAAAAATTAAGGTAAGTTTGAGGAAATTAAGGTATTTATCAAGAGTCCAAGTCATGATTGATTCATAATGAAGACATGAGAGATGATGAATTCTCAAGAACATTAGGTGTGGGAGGTATAAGCATACTAAGGAGGTCATTTGTATCCATATAAAATTTATGAAAGATGATTTCATATTATCCATACAAGCTCTTAAAAGTTTATAAGTGTAGACACTAGAAATCCATACACTACAAATCTAGGTGTTGCATTACCATTTAAACCACCCCTTGGCCCCCCTTTGATTATATTATTCTTTAAACACACCCTTTCATGAATTTACCCTATAGACACTAGAAATATGCACGAAACACACCCTTTCACCCATTTACCCTATAGACACTAGAAATCTGCACATCATAATTCTGAATGTCAAAACACCCCTAGACCACCTTAGGACCCTCTTGGGATAAATTTGACCCTTCCACCCCTAGTCAAGCTTAACCATGGTTAGTTTGACCAACTGACTTAACCTACCCTTTTACCCACTCTTTACCTTGGCCCTTGACCATCAATGGTTAGGATGACTGTTGATGGTCACCTTGACCATCGATGATCAGGGTCCACCATCCCAAAAGCTAACAAGAAAACATCTACCTTGATTTTATAAAAATAACTCATCTAAATCCATGTGTGATCCATTGCATGCACGAGTTGAAATTAGAAATCCCAATTAGTGTCTTGTTATACCTTTCCTTCCTTGACTATAAGAAGAAAGGGTCAGGAGGTGAAAGGGGTTACATCTATAACTATCAAGAGCTTTTGCATCCAAAGCTTTCTTTTTGTAGGTGTTCTAGTGATCCAATCATCATGATAGAGATCCAACTTTTTGTTTCTCGTTGGTCAATAGCCAAGTACTATTACTCTACCAAAATCATGCCAAACTCTATCAATAAGCCAACCAACCCAACCTTTCATCCAACCAACCTTTTGCAAGCTAAGTACTTATTTTCTAATATTCATTTACTTTATTTGCATTTCATAATTAACCCAAGACCAACCCATCTCTTAAAACCCAAATTTATGATATCATCAATTGTCTATTCACTAACATAAACCTACACATAATAACTACCAATGGTTATCTCAACTGTTGATGGTCTGTCCAATCGATGGTCACCTTGACTGCCAAAGTTCACCTCAACCGTCGATGGTCACCTTGACCACTGATGGTCACTGTGGAAGGAAATAAAAACAATTTATTTTCACCCTCTCACCCCCACCAAATCTAATTTTTAGTGTCCCTGCCTATTCACAAACCCCAATCCTATTTTTTGAAACACGCATGACCTATTTAACACTAGTATTGACTTGATTATTACTAAATTAGTCATTTATAGTCTATTTATTTATTAAACATCTCTTGTATTCAATTTTAGTACCTTTTTATTATTGATGCAAGTACTTTATCATTCTATTTATAAACTTAATTATTTAAAACATGTGGATTGACAACCCCCATGGAAGCTCTTGCTTTTAGGATCTAGCTAACGCTAGGCAATCCATTCAAATAGCTATCTAACTAACCATTTGATTTAGTGATATCTTATTTGTAGGATATGCTCTCAAGCCAAAGAGGAGTTCTTCACAATCATCTGATTTAACACATGCATTTCCAAATAGGTTTTTCAACCATACCCATATTTTGTTTCTTCTTATTCCTTTTTGAAACATAAGCTTAAATTTTCTAAAACATTCTAGCACGCTTGGTGGGACCTTGAGTCTTTAATCAAGTTTTCTCTTGTTTACATCTATATGCTTCTCTCTCTATTCTATGTTCATAAATGGAATCAAAGTTTCTTTTGGGCTTAAAATTGACTGCATACATTGGTTTCTTACAAGTTTAGCTCACATAGTTTAAATTAAATCAAAGTAATTCAATCATAGCATCACTTTTTTTGCACACACTCAACAAAATCACCTTCATCAATCAAACACCAAACAACTTGAAACAAGGCTTGACTAGGATTTCATCACCTAACAGTCACTTTACCCTTTCTCGATAATCCTACTTGGAGTTCATTACCAAGGGGAGAACCAACTCACCTCTCTGGTTGAGTATAAACTCTAGAAATCAGTATATATTGGCTAAGCACTCGACACCCTTATTGCTACAGTGTGTAAAGGGAGGGGGTAGGCCCCAATACCAAGCCACATATTGATTCCCAATACATATTCTTTTTAAGATCCTAAACACAACTTGAAACTAACCATAGACTTCTTTTTTAGTACCTGTTCTATAAGCCAATTCAGTCACACAATTTCTTGAAAGCTTAAGGATAAGCCAAAAGAGAGACTAAAAATAACCTTTAGGACTTAATATAATTTTTAGAGTATGATTGATTTTCTTGTTCATTTCTTGTCTTCTCTCTATTTGAGTGGTGAGATTATTTGTGCATTCCATTTACCTTACCTTGGATGGTTCTAACCTGCCAACAGTGAAAGAACCTAGTAGAACAGACCCATCACCAAACCAATTGACCTTTTCTACCTCCTCATCCATGGATTATGCATTTGAACCAATAAACTCTTCTCACCCTTCAAGAAGTCCTTCTTTCCCTCAAGAAGTTAACCAAAGGGATACAAACTTTGACACCTTCTTAGATAACAATCCCATGGCCCCTCAACATTATCTTAACACTATGCCTCACCGTACCCCTACTTTGGTTCCACAAGTGGAACCACCTTATGACATGCCTTCCCACCTTATGGGAAACAATTCTATTTCCATGGTCACTATGCAACCATTGTATTCCCAAGCTTCCTCATCTACCAACAATCCCTTTGATACTACTATGGAAAACTAGCCTGCCCAACCTACAAACACCTTTATACCTTCCACCCCCATTGATAACTCCTCTACTTTAGGAGAAACCCAACCACTAACCACATATACTCCCCTCACAATGGGATTACCTAACACTATCTTTGCAATGCTTCTATCAACTACCTCCAATCCACTAACCATTAGCCCACTTCAAAATCTTGTGGTGCATATACCTTCTACTTTACCCCTAGTTAGCATAAAGGTCACTACCCTTCCTTCAATCACCAACCTAACCACCACTCCTACCTAATAGGTGCCCATTGCACCAAACCTGAGTTACATCCCTAACCCACAAAGTCATGTACCTCTACATACTACCCAAACACCTGCATCCACCTACCCCTATATAGCTTCTACCCAACCATTAGTATCCACATACCAATATGTGGCAACTTCCCAACCTCCTACCCACTATCAATATGTTACCCAATCACCACAATATTATGTACCTTACAACCTTCCAAGTGTACAACCCCAAGCAAACCTAATAAAAATGCTCATGGATAAGATGACTACTTTAGAATCATCCATTTATAGAGCTCACAACATCTTATCATATGATCAAATCTATAACAAACTCATCCACCCATCTATCCCTATCAGACCATATCCTCCTTAATGGGAACTTCCCAAATTCTCCAAGTTTTAGAGTAAGGAGAATCCCCAATATCACCTTAGGGAATTTATGCATGCATGTTATTTGATTGAATATGATGATTCCCTCTTTCTTCTTACCTTCGCTATGTCCCTGTCTGGTCTAGCCTTAGATTGGTGTAGTGCCATAATGAAACACTCTCTATTTTCCTTCACCCAACTGGCCCAAACCTTCTTGAATCAATTTTTGATAAATATCTCCAAGAAATTTTCCATCACTAACCTCTACTCTATCTGACAATTTTTTGATGAATCTATTGTGGATTTTATAGCTCATTGGAGGAGCCTAATCAATCAACTTTCCTTCTCCTTCTCTTAACCCAAACTAATATAAATTTTTGCTTAGGCATGTGACAAGCACATCTCTTCTACACTGTGTGTCTAGAGCTTCAAAACTTTTAGTGAAGTTTTTACAATGGCATGTAAGTTATAAAATAGAGCCATCGATGAAGTAAATCTAAATTTAAAAAAACAAGAACTCTACCTACAAAACCAATGAGGTTTCCTCCTCTAAACTAAGCAACCAAACCAACACTAGGACTAAAATCAAAGGTACTATGAATGTGATTGTCCTTAAAGCTATTTCTCTTCCATCTTTCAACCAAGCAAATTCTTCTAGATCCTCAAAACAAAACATTAGAAACCATAATTAGAATAAATAGAAGTAATTCACCCCACTTGGGGAATCCTACACTTTGATCTTGGAGAAGTTATTGAAGGCTAACATCATAAAACTTCCTCCTATCAAACCAACTCAACAATTTGATTCTTCTCATCCCACACCTAGTTGGTACAATGAGAATAACCTATGTGATTTTCATTGAGTAGTTGGGCATGATGTTAGTAGGTGTACTACCTTCAAGAGTGTTGTCCAATATCTCTTTAACAAGGAGGAGATTGTGTTGGATAACCCTAACACACCTAAAAAACCAATCCCTTGACATTTTTAGGCAACCTTTCTCTAATTATGCACCTACTAAAAATGAGAACAATAAGGTTGAGTGTTTTCATGATGCCCATACTGTTAATATGGTTCTTGGCACACTCATTATTGAAGAACCTACCACTCAATTTATCTATTCTTCCCCCTCTTCACTTATTGAGTTAGTGGAGTTACCTTCTCTTTTAGAGACCCAAACAAAGAAAGAAACCCTTTCTCCTCCTCCACTTATTGAGGTAGTGGAACCATCAACCCCTCCTTCAACCAACATACTAGAACAAGCAACCATTTTATCATCTTCCTCAAACACCAAACAATTCACTTCTCCTTTAGAGATCATTCTTAAAAAGGAAGCAACCATGTCTACACCTCCCACAAATAATTAACCCATCCAAACCTTGCATCCTTTGATTGAGTAAAAGGACGAGGTCACCATTCCCCTTTCTCAACCTATGAGCTTATCTTTCAAGTCCACTATCTAGGGAACAAAACCACTCTACAAATGATTCTTTAGGTTAGTGTAAAATTGGAATTTGTCTCCAACCTTGACATGGAAGAGCCACATTTTGGAAACAATTAGGTCTCCCTTACATCACCAAGAAAAAACCTCTAACCATACCTTTAACAAACAAACCAACTAATCCTATTATCCAAATCCCTATCTTACCAACCAAACTGATAAAAACCTCTACCAACCCAACAATTCCTTAACCATCTAATGTACCTAATCCCCAAAAAATAAAATCACCTTCTCTAACCAAAATGACCAAACCAACCAAAAACCTTGGCACCTTTCCTATACAAAGTCTTAATCACCCATTTATGAAAGTGAAGCTTACCTCACCAAACCTAAAAACCAACAACAAAACCAAATTGACCAAGGAAGTGAAGCCACCAAAAGGCTAGAGAGCTAAACCTCTACCTCCTTTAACCTTGTCCTCTATTTTGGGGCCTCATCCCTCCACTTTGATTAAGAATCTAACCATCCAAACCAAAACCTAACCACCATTTCTAGTTACATCGACACACTTGATTTTTGACACACCTATCTTCATCGAACCATCAAACACCAAAATACCTACCCTAAAACCTCTTACCTCTAACTTATCAACCTCTACCTTACCAAAACCCAAACCATCAGCTAAGAACACTACCTTACCCAAACCTCTTATGACCAAACCCATTACTAAAAAGACTTCCATATCACCAACCAAGACCAAAACCTCTCCACCTTTGGTTTATTCTTACTCAATCATTTTCCAAAGGTTATTATGAGCCTCTTACTTGACCTTACCCCCTATCAATCCATTTGACTCTCTTGGTCCAAAACCAGTCTAGTATAATGACTGCCAAGTGTGATCCTATCATAAGACATCAAGACATGACACTAAGAACTGCAAGACTCTCTAAACCAATATCTATAGGCTGTATGATGAGGATGATATATTAATAGAAGAACCTCCCATAGGCATGTCACTAATCTAACAACCAACAACCATTACCTAATGCCTACCTAATCCCCCACTCTCACCTTAGAGTGATGAGGGACCAAACTCATATTCTAACCTAACCCTTCTCTCTATCCATACTATCCATGTGGTCACATGATCACATGCTCAACAAAAGGATAAGTGGAAGGCCAAAGTGTCCTTTCCATGGACATACCCATATTCTTCCTCCCAACCAGACCAAAATAAAACACCTTCACCTTCAACCAAACCCAAGATATCTATATTGGGTACCTCCCAATCTAACCCCTTCGAATCCATCATGAGAGTGGTACTCAAACAAATCCACTAGACTCTAGTAAAGATGAGCTTATATGAGTTTATTACTAATTCACCTCATCATCTCCAAGTAATGATTGAGGCATTGTAATTAGTAGAGGTCTAACCTAAAGACCCTTAACCTCTGGTAGCCTTTGTTGGTACTCTCTAAATTTCTAACCTTGTCACTTTCAAGGATTTATAAATACCTTCTATCCATATTGATGACCTAGATCCCCCTCTCTTTATTACTGCTTACATCAACCAAACCTACATCAAATGGGTCATGATTTATGGGAGATAAAGTATTAACATCATCTCCTCCCATGCCTATAACCAACTCAACCTATCAGATAATTTCATGTCTAAAACCTCAACCATCTTCTGATCTTTTAATGACATTATCACCACTACCTTGGGAATTGTTGTCCTTCATATCTATTTATGACCCCACATGCTACCTAAACTCTTATATGTAGTGGAAGGTGGATTCTAATACAATGTTTTACTAGGATGACTTTGGATTCATTTCATGGGTTGCATCCCCTTTACCCTTCATCATTGTATTAAATTTGAGCATGAAGTTTAGGTTGTCACCATCCAAGCTGACCCAAGTACCTTATCAACATGCAATATGACTTACCAACCCAATGATGTTTTCCTACCTCCATCTATCACACCCTCCTCAGCTAAAGACAAGCCCTCAACCATGAAAGAGGAAGTCATACCTTCTTCTACCAATGAGGCATCAACTAGCTCATCCATCCCCTCCAATCAGATCCCCACCTCAGACCACTTGGAATCCACATTCTAATATCTTTCACTGGGGGAATATGACCTCTTCACCTTTGATGCCTTCCCTACTCCCCAAGAGTATGGGAAACTTGACCACCAACCTGGTTATGACCCCAATATCATAACTATTATTCCTTTTAAACCTTCACACTATCAAACCCATTTCATCTATGGGGGACTTGATAAACCAATTGACCCTTCTACCACCTCCTCTTCAACTTGACCATTCACCTCTGGCTTCTCCTATCTTGATAAACCAAGTTTTACCAAGACATACCTCCATAGGTGTGCTTGGAAAGGATTTGGTCTTGGATGATATGAGCATGACCCACATGAGTTTATTTCCATTGAGACTAGGAAGCCTCATTAGAAACATGGCCTTAGTTTCATTCTACCCACCAAGAAGCAAACTAAACCTCCTGTCGTCATCATTATTAGGGAAGACACCCCTTCCTCACCAACCTCTTCTCCACCTACATTTGAGGATGAAGACATCATCCCACCTAAATTTTTTCATCAACATGATCAACTTCAGACCCCTAACTTATAAAAATGAGGGGGAAATCATAACCATCCCTTTGATCCATCCTAATATGATAGGAGATGACTCTCCTACCATTAACATTGTTCAATACATTAGATTCTATCCTCACCTACCTTGGTGCACTAAATTATTCCATACACAAATTCCTTCCTCTCAATACTTTGACCATGTTGAATGAATCCACCATAGATATCAACTTGGGCACTTTGGACAACCCTAACATTGTCAAAATTGGCCAATCATTGAATGCCAAGGAACTTTGGGACTTTCCCTCCTTCCTCCAAGACTATAACATAATATTTGCTTCATTTTATAGTGACATACCTAGAATTGACCCTACCATTACCATCCATAACATAGTCGCTAACCATGATACCAGGTCTATCAATCAAAAACTTTAATGCATGCACCCTCATATAGCCCTTCTCATCAAAGAAGAGCTTCAACATCTTTTATCTATCAATTTCATTCAACCCCTTGACTATCCCCAATGGGTCTCAAATGTCATGCTTATCACCAAAGCCATAGAGGGAATATGCATTTGTGTGGACTTTCATGACCTCAACCTTGTTTTCCCCTAAGATGACTTTCTTTTATTGAGTATTAACCAACTAGTTGATCTTACAACCAACCATGAGATGTTATCTCTCATGGATAAATTTTTGGGTTATAATGAGATCCTAATTGCCCTTAAAGATCAGCACAAGACCACATTTACCACCCCATTGGGGACCTTATACTATAGAGTCATGCCTTTTGGACTAAATAACGCTGGTGCAACCTACCAACATGCCATGACTTCTATCTTTCATAACCTTATCCACAAGATTGTAGAGGACTATGTAGATGACCTTTTCAGAAAATTCAAACTTTGAAAGGATCATTTAGCCATTCTCAAGATCATCTTTGATCAACTTATCCATTACCATGTCTACCTAAACCCCAAGAAATGTATCTTTTGGGTCCTATCGGCAAAGCTTCTTGGGTATATTGTCTCTCTTCATAGTATCAAAGTCGATCCTGCCAAGATCAAAGCTATCCTTGACATGATTCTTCTAATCAACCTCAAGCAACTCTTTAGTTTTTAGGGGAAACTCCAGTCCATTTATTTCTTTATCTCCTATATTTTAAATTGATGCCAACCCTTCCACCACATTTTGAAGAAGGATGTCTCTTTTAAGTGGAATAATAACTATCAAAAGGCCTTTGATTCACTCAAAAAGTACATTTTGTCTCCATCTTTCTTCACCACTCCCAAGGATGACCAACATTTCTACCTTTATATCTCTACCACTAACCACTACTTAGGATCAATCCTTTCTTATCATGATGAACAACACTAAGAGAAGGCCATCTACTACATGAATAACACATTTGTAGAGTAAGAGACTCGATATACCCATATTGAGAATTTTTGCTTAGCTTTGGTCTTCATGGCCACCAAAATTTTCCAGTACCTTCTTAACCATAAGACCTATATCATAACCAATACCAACCCACTCAAGTACATGCACTCCAAGGCATACCAAAGCTATCACATGGCCAAATGGCTCATGATTTTAGTAGATTTTAACCTTGAGTTCCTTTAACAAAAGTCAATTAAAGGGAAATTAATTTTTGGCCAATTGGTTGAAGCACCATTAGTAGACAATAAACCTCTTCCTCTTGAATTCCTTGATGAGTTCATCATGACCCTTTCTTAGGTGGACTTCACCTATCAAGTCACCATTTTCTTTGATGGATCAAAAATGTCAATGTGGTGGGGGAGATGGTATCATCCTTATTCGATTAAATGGTGAGTCTCTTCCTTTGTTATTCAAGCTATATTTTGAATGTACCAAAAATATGGCTAAGTACAAAGCCCTAGTCATAGGTCTTCAAACTGTATTATCCCTAGGAGTCAAAATGATCAACATATTTGGTGACTCCCAACTTGTGGTCAATCAAATTAATAGATCTTACCAATGTAAGAATGATGTTTTACAATATTACAAACTAGTTAATGAACTCTTAGCATCATTTGAACACTACCACATCTAGTTGGCCTTATGATCTACTAACAAGTTCACTGATACCATGACTTCCCTCACCTCAGATCCCATATGCACTTTTTAAATCTAAGCTATTTTTCATTATCTATAAACTTACCTAACCTTTCTATGTTAAACTATATTCTCCTACCATATTCAATGTGGAGGAGACCCAACCTGACCTTTGGTATTAGCAAACCTTAGACTATCTCAATCTTACCATCATTCCTTTTGGGATCTCTAAGAATGCTCAAAGAGCATTTATCCAAAGTACCTCATGTTATACCATTATGGGGGGAATTCTTTACAAAGGTGGCTTTGATGACCTTCTCTTCTGTTGCCTATGTGGTCATGAAGCCTCTCATGTTATCAAAGAAATGCATGATGGTATCTATGGGGTACACTTTAATGGCCTTGTCATAGCTAAACACATCCTTTTCCTTGGCTATTATTGGCCTACCCTTAACCAAGACTATTGTGATTATGTGAAAAAGTGTGTTAAATGTTAACAACATGCTAATATGCATCACACACCTAGCTATAGTCTTTGTATTTCTACTAATTTCTTGCCCTTTTCATAATGGGGTCTAGATATTATTGGTGAATTAACCCCTATTCTTTATTGAGACACCATTCTATCATCATTGTGATCAAATATTTCACTAAGTGGGTAGAGGCTATTCCTTTAGTCTCGACCAAAGTAGAGAAGATTTTCAACTTTATCAACCATCACATCATCTACCAATTCAATGTTCCTCACAAAATTATCATTGATAATGGAAAATATTTTAAGAACAAATAAGTCTAGGGTCTTTGTGATGCATTCAGGACTAAATTAAGTTTATCCTTGCCATATCACCCTTAAGAGAATGGACAGGCTAAGGCCTCTAACAAAAATATTAACAACATGCTCACTAAAATGGTAAATATATCTAGTTAGGATTGACATTCACACATCCCCTTCACCTTATGGGCATATCATACTAGTATTATAACCCCTACAGGTGTTACCCCTTTCTCTCTTATGTTTGGAGTGGAGGCCATCTTGCCTCTTGAGGTCCAATTACCTTCTCTTTACATATCTTTACAAGATCTAATTTTAGAGGATGATTATCATTAACACCATTTATCTAGTTTTAAATACTTGATGAGAATCACTTAGACACCCTTACCCATCTTCATGTCTACCAAAATCATGTAGACACCCTTACCCATCTTCATGTCTACCAAAATCATGTTGAAAGTGCCTATAAAAAATGCCTTAGAGTGTGAGAATTCAACATCGAAGACCTTTCCCTCAAGGACAATCAATATGGAGAAAAAAAAGTGAGGCAAGTTTGATTTCAATTGAATTGGACCTTATATCATAACCCAAAAGTATAGATCAGGAGCTTACTAGTTGTTCTCTCTTGAAGGAAACCTAGAACCTGAGCCCCTTAATGCTTTGCATTTGCATCCATTCTTTTGTTAAGAAGGATCAAGTTCACCTTTTGTTTTAACTTAAACTTATCCCTTACTTTTAAACACATTAATCTCCCTATTCTAGGGGAAACTAATTAAAACTAAATCATGTGATTATTCATCATAGTCATAACCTAATCTTGAATAATGAGTACCACGGCTCTACCCATGGCATGATTATCATGGTATTTTCCACCCCTTTTTAAGGATGGATTCCCATGATCATTTTTACCTAAACCTATTTACATCTAATCAAACTTATTGTGTTTTTAGTTTTGCCTTCATAAAGGTGAGCCCTTAAGACTATATAAACAAGTCTATGTCAAATAAACTCAAACAAAGAAAAAATGCAAAATCCCTACCAATAATAATCATGGGTCATTCTTAAGCATTCATAGACTGCTTCCTTGAAGGACAACTATTGAAAAAATATTTGAAATTTCTCAATGTAAGGTGGACTTATCCCTTAAAGGATAACTATTGAAAACATATTTGAAATTGCTCAACATAAGGTGGATTTCTCCTTTGAAGGATAGCTATCAAAAGCATTAAACAAATCACATAAACTTAAACCACTTCTTTGAAGGATTGTTGAGTAAAGAATTTGTCAAAACAAGTAACTTCTTGGAATATTACCACATAAATCAACTTACCCAACCCCCAAGTAACAACAAAAGCAAAATACCCATTATCATGCAATGACAAAATCAATATAACTTTGAAAGCCTCAATCAGCTCTCATAAGCAAACTAATATTGAAAGTTAGAATCAGCTCTCATGAGTAGAATTATTGCATCAATCAATATACACCTTGTATGACATAGACTTGTTTATACTGACTCTTTTGACACCTAAAAAAGAAGCATGGTAGTCTCACACAATGGTTCTATTTTTATCCATCCCCCCTTTATACACTATATGCAAGGGATTTTGAGCTTACTTAACATTATGTGATCAAGACACCTTTTTAACTAACTAACAAATTCTCATGTAAATAATTCAAAGGGATTATGTTCATTAAGCCAAACCAACTTTGGTTTTATTTTAGTCCTTGTTAAAGAGAAGCACCATGCCCTCTTCCTATCCTATCATGACTAGGTGATATTTTCATTACGATGGTTGTCTCTTGATTATCTTCTTTGTTCTCCCATCTAGTGTTGTTAATTACCTTACCTCATGTGTTTTATCTTTAAAAAAATTAACAACAAGCATATGCACATGTGTCATAAGTAAATTCATAACCATAATCATAACCATAATAAGCATAATAACATCATAGCATACATGAGCAATAAAACAATCAACCATTTTCATCACATGTCTAAATCTAAATAATGAAGCATATACTCATTAAAATTTAGCATGTCATAAGCATCACCATACACATACATAGCATAAAGCATACCCATAAATAAAATCCCTCTCATGCCTAGCTAGGTGAGTCTACATCAGTGTCTAACATCCATAACATAAGCATAATCCATAATTAATATAAACATCACATCATCTCATTAATATCAAAGCAAATCATAGACTATGAACATGAGCAATAAATAAAGATCATATATATAGCTCATGAGTCAAATAAGAATCATAATGTATACAATAATATACATGTCTCTCTCTCTCAAAATATACATCTCACCACATTAGCTCGCAAGCCAAAATCAAAATGATTTACAAAATCAAAATATCATATCACATCTATATCCTCTATACCCCTAGGGCACCACTACCATTGGCCCCTACTATACTGCTACCTCTTGGTGCATATTCTAAGGTACATACCTATCCATCTATAGATTCATCCCACTAACTAGGTGTCACTACACCTATGCCACCTACTAGCCTAGGTCTATACTTACCCCAACAAGGCTCTACTGGGTAGTGAGTGAAGACTATATCCTCATAGTATCATAAATCCTATATGATGGCTATGTACCTCTACATATCAATGGTCCATAATAGACCTATTGGTGTAGCTACTTATACTTTTACCCATCTTAAAGCATCTCCCTCTTGGGTGACCTAGACTAATGTAGCTCTAGCCTGGTCCCTCTCACCTATCATAGTAGCTAACTAACCCTGTAATGTAGCCACCTAACCCTATAATTTATCCACCTACCCCTGTAATGCTTCCACCTATGCCTATGTTGTAGCTAACACCAATTATGTTTGTGCATTAGGGCCAACCCCCTATACCTTTGCCCTCTAGCCTCCTCTTGTAGTTCGGTCCACATTCATCAGCCTCTTTCCACCATCACCATCACTAAAATCTACAGCCACATATAAAGATTGGTACCATGCCATGTACCCATCTATAAAGCTAATGTAATTTATTTATGGCCTGAATGGTAACTCCTCATGATCTAATAACATCTTCATGGGATGTGGCTCAGGCAATAAGATCTTTGAGTCCTCATGCCTGTATCTAAGAAATGTGCTTAGAATATCATGAACCAAGATGAAATGCCTGTAAACCCTATCAAAGGGAATAAGCTCTACCTCTCCATCCTTCCTACCAAGGATCCACCAATAACTCTACAAGGAGAATGTTTGCCTCTTGTAGCTAGGCCATATTAAAAATTGAACATATGGTCTCTAGTTAATATCTCCAATAAATATCACATCTAGTGTACCCCTGAACCAATCTACATCATGTGCGCCTCTTCCTACACTTGAAGTAGCAAAGTCAACTCTCCACCTCATGTAACTGACTAGGAACTCAATCTACATATATCCCATCCATAATAACCCCAATGACCTTAGCAACTAGATGTGCTCAATTAGACTAAAACTAATGCCATATCTCTTGTGGGCCCTAAAACCCCACAGCTTCCTATATATCTATACCAAAAGCATAGGTACCCAATCAAACAATATCTACCCCAGTAGTATCTCAACCAATACCCCCAGTAGCAAGTATGAAAACCTCCCACCACTTGAGTTAGAAAGGGAAAAACATGACACAGCCATCATAATCATGGTCAAGAGTCTCCTCTTGCTTGTTTCCCTCTGATATAGTATACTATAACTAAAACCCCTAGCATGCCATCTGACATAATCACAATCATCATCATATAATAATTCTAAAATCTCATCACACTCCTACTTTATGTGGTAGATCAAATTACCCCATAGAGTTAACTGTGTAATCCTATGCACATCCTTTGGTAAGATTTTTGTTTCACCTATGGGTAGTAGGAACATGTTCATAGTTATATCCCATCTCTCAATGATGGCCATGATCATAGATGCATCATGAGGCACATGATGGTAATGTCTCATCACTCTAAGGCCCACCTCCTCTATGTGCCCCCAGTCAAATGGGGTCATCCCATCATGGATCTCTACAAAGATGGATGGTACCTAGTTTTGCATTTGAATCTACTCTCATGCCTATAACAATTCATCAACAAGCATCCTTAGTTCACAACTACACTTAACCTATGAACTATACCTTTCCCCCTAACTTGCCTAATTTTTTTTTTCAAGCCCACTTGACCTTACCCATTTTACCAATACCTATTATCCTAAAAATGATACCATTTACCTATATCAAGCTTAAACTTGACATTACAACCTATCTAGACCTTGACACCCCATTACCAACTCATTTATATAAAAACAAAAGTTAATAACTTTAAAAAGTCTTTTTTTCTTAAGTGACCTCTAATGGTCATGGTGACTATCGATGTTTAATAGAGTGAATTTTCATGGATGTCGACCATCGACAGTTAGACTTGACTATTGATGATCACTGTGGGTGTTCCATGAGTGGAACACCCAAACCCTAAACTTACCCACACTATCACCAATGTACAAGATTACCCACCAAATTACCTATACATTACTACCTTTACCCACCCCTACCTAGCCTACCTCCTCAATTTAAATTTCACTCACCCCTTTCACCAAGCACAACCATACCTAATTAGGGCATCCTGCTCATAACCCAATAAACCAATTGCTCACACAAACCTCAAACACTCACTAAAAATGAAATTCAACCTACATATATCAATTTGAAAGTGCCACCTACCTCATTCCTTAACCACTATTGAGGAGTAATACATGGATCCACCCATCCTCATCCATGCCCCCACACACCCTACATCCTTATTAGCCCACTCAGTCTACTCTCCACCTCAGCTATTAGTCAACTCCTCCATAGTCCTCATTAGAAATATTATCGCTTAACATGTCCAAATTTAGATCTCCAATGTCAACTAAAGCCAATGTTAAATGAATTAAAATGATTTACTTTTCACTTATAACTCCTGTGGCTTTAGGGTTTTTACCCTAAATATCGATGATCAAGGTAACCATTGATGATCACTCTTTGGATCCCTGACCATTAACAGTTAGGGATTTAACTCTTTATAAGTCACCTCTTCATCCATGTAACTTTTTGGTAGCATCTGATCGATCACCCACTCATGGAGACTACCTTCTTCACCCACCCTGACTACCTTGCCATTGGTCCATTTTGGCCTAACTATCACACATTTTATGATGACTTTTTCTTGGTCCTTTGATTGTATCAATAAAATTACCATGCTAACCATTTTTTGAACTTGCACCACCTCATGCATACCAAACCCACTTGTGTCTTCTCAAAATCACTTCCTACCTTAGATATCTATGACTTCACCTGACCTATTTGTGTTTTCCCTAAGAGCACTTCCTACCTTGGATAGCCATAGAAACATAGACATTACCTAGGAGATTTTCATTTACAAGTGTACCTAACCGACATTCTTAAATACAATCACATGGTCTACTTGTCACTTGTACTTCTAGTACTGACCTTTATTTTTACCAACTATGGTAACCTAATCAAAGCATGATCTTGGTTATCACACTTTTTGTCATACTTTATGTACATATTTGTGCATCAGTGCCCACCTTATCACTCACCTTCATGATGCCCACCTTTGTCATCACCTTCATCCACTTTATCAAACGCACACCCAATTCTATTTTACCTCATCAAATTCCAATTTGAGGGGAAATACCTCCTTCCATACTTGGGGTAACTAAACCTTTTACAACTTTTTGATTCAAAGTTGCATAACAAAAGGGGAAAAATGTAGACATGGGAAATCCACATACCATAATTTTGAATGTCAAAACACCCCTAGACCACTTTAGGACCAATTTGACCCTTCCACCGTTAGTTGAGCCTAACCATGGTAAGTTTGACTAATTGACTTAACCTACCCTTTTACCCACTCTTTACCTTGGAATTCAACTATTGATGGTCAGGATGACCACTAGCGGTCACCTTGATCGTTGATGGTTAGGGTCCACCATCTCAAAAGCTAACATGAAAAAATCCACCTTGATTTTTTAAAAATAACTCATTTAAATCCACATGTGATCCATTACATGCAATGAGTTAAAATTATAAATCCCAGTTAACATCTTGTTACACCTTTCATTTCTTACCTATAATAAGAAAGGGTCAGGAGGTGAAAGGGGCCACATACACAACTATCAAGATATTTTACATCCAAAGCTTTCTTTTTGTAGGTGTTCTTCCAGTGATCTAGCCATCATGATACAGAGTCAACTTATTGCTACCCCTCAATCGATAGCCAAGTACCATTACTTTAGCAGAATCATGCCAGACTCTATCAATGAGACAACCACCTCAACTATTCATCCAACCAACCTTTTACAAGTTAAGTACTTATTTTCTAATATTTATTTACTTTATTTGCATTTTATGATTAAACTAGGACCAAGCCATCTCTCAAGATACAACTTTGTGATCTCATCAATTAGCTATTTACTAACCTAAGCCTACACATAGTAACCATCAATGGTTGTCTCAACTGTCGATGGTCAAGTTAACCATCGATGGTTAACTTGACCATCAATAGTCACCTCAACTGCCAATAGTCACCTTGACCACTAACAATCACTATGGCAATAAATAACAAGTTATTCTCACCCTCTCACCCCCAACCAAATCTAATTTTCTATGACCTTGCTTGTTCACATACCCTTGTCCTATTTTTTGAAATGCACTTGACCCATTTAGCACTAGTATTTACTTACTTATTGCTATGTTAGTCATTTATAGTCTATTTATTTATCAAACATCTCTTGTATTCAATTTTAGTACCTTTTTATTATTGATGCAAGTACTTTATCATTTTATTTATAAATTTAATTATTTAAACATGTGGATTGATAACCCTTGAAGAAGCTCTTGCTTCTGGGATCGAAATAACGCTAGGCAATCCACTCAGCTATATATCTAAACAACCATTTGATTTAGTGTTATCTTATTTGTAGGTCATCCTCCCAAGCTAAAGAGGAGTTTTTTACAATCATCTGATTTAATGTGCACATAAGCAATCATGTTTTCAAACCATATCCATATTTAGTTTCTTATTCTTCATTTTCAAAACATAAACTAATTTTTTTTGAAACATACCCCTTTAGATAATTTAAATATTTAATTAAATTAAGTCAATCTTATTTTCCACCTCACCTATCCAATCCCATGGCTAGTTGATCGACACCTAGCCTAGAGACCATTTCTACCCTAGTAATTAATAACCCTGACCTCCTAGACTTATTCTTCATGCATCCCAATGCTCCCATTATTAGCCTCAAACCATTTCCCAAATAATTAATAGCTAATCATTAGTGGAATTGGAAAAATTTAGCTAATTTTAACTGTTCCCTTGATCATCCATAGTCAGCCCTTGACTATCGATGGTTGACCCAAATCATCAGTGGTTACTTGAAAGCATGATCAAAAGAGTCAACTACAACTTGACTACAACTCACTCATTGATTACTAGCTATTTAATTTTAGTCTACTATTTGCATGATCAATGCATGTTACACTATTTGTTAAATATTTTATTTAAACACTCCTTTACTCTATATTAAGAGGGGAAGAGGAGGTTGAATGGAGATTTTTGGTGTGGATATTTTGACTCCCTAGCGAATCCAAAAGCTTCCTAACTAAACTAGAACCAGAAAAAGACCAAGGAGGCACTTCCAACACCTCAACACTAAGGATCCTAGGACCGCTACTTTGTCCAAGTTTCTCTAGATTCCCAAGTGGCTCCCTTTTAGCTTCAAGACTTTTCCAAGCCATCAAGAACCAAAGCTAAGTATTTTGCACTAGTTTTTAGTTAATTTATTTGGTTTTAGTAGCTTAGATCTTGCACTTACTTTTAACCTCTCCCCATAACCTCTCTAGTTTTGGAGTTATACAACTCTAAACATCACTATCTCCGCAAAGCACCTTTTGACCACTCTCAGCCATTTTGAATGTCAAACCTCTAACTTTGAGACCTATGAGACCTTACCTCTACTCTTACAACCCTTAACCAACCCTCAAATGACATACATAACCCCCTAAAACTTACCCACTGTCCCTTTCTCACCTAAAAACAAAACTATCAAACCTAATGTGACCGTTGATGATCACCTTTGATTGCTAATAGTCATTTGTCGAGTGATGATGGTCATACCCTAACCACTAGTGGTTACTAGTGACCATTAATGTTCATTGTGTAAATAATTTTAACCAAAATAACAATCATTTATCAACCAAAAACCCCAATGAAAACCCATATTTTCTTAACCTCTGTCACTACACAAAATCAACAACAACTCAACCACACCTGAACCATAACTTAATAGTTTAGCATTTTTTAATGTTGTTTTGTTAAAACAAGCATTTATTTTTAAATTAATCTCATTATATTATGTAGTCCTTCTTATCAGAAACTTTATTAACATTAACTTTTCTAAAAGGTGGATTGACAGCCTTTAAGGAAGTCATGTACTTCTTGGATCTATCTTGATTGGCAATCCACCCACCCACCTAACTAATCAACTTTTTTCTAGTGTATTTCTTATCTAAAAGTCATCCTTTCAAGCCAAAGAGGAGTATCTATAATTGTATGGATCATGGAGCAAAAACCAAATCTAAGTTCTACTAACCTCACCCTTCTTTCAAGTTTTACATCTTTCTAAATAGAGATAAAAGAAAAATTTTAGTGAAACATTCTGGCACACCCAATAGGACCCTTGAGCCTTTTTTTGGGTTCCTAGTTTGCATTTAGGTGATTTTATTCTTATTTTATGCTCATTTAAATGAAATCAAATTTTATTTTGGGTATAAAATTAACCTTTCATACATTATTTTCTTGCATAATTAGTTCACATAGCTTAAGTAACCAAATAAATTAACCATAGCCTTACTGCTTCACACACAAGACCAAACCACTTACACCAAATCACACATCAAACACTTAACATAAGGCCTAACTAAATTTTCATATCCTAATGGTAAACCTTCACCCATTGGCTATCCCACTTGGACTGCACTACCAAGGGGAGAAACCAAAACTCAATTCTTTGATTGAGTATAATCTTTGGCATTCAGTATATCTTGGCTAAGCACTTGATACCCTTATCACTATGGTATGTGAATTTAGGGGGTATGCCCCAATATCAAGCCATGTATCAATGCTAATAAAAATAATTTTGAACACCTAAACTACCTAAAATAATCATTAGATTTATTTTCTAGTACCCACTCTACAAAACCAAGTTGAATCACATAATTCTAACTTAAGGCATAAGCCACAAGAGAGACTAAAAATAACCATAGGATTTAATGTGATTTAGTGTGTGTTTTATCTTATTGACCTTTTTCTTGTTTTTTCTTTATTTGAGTTGTGAGTAATCTAACCCCCTTGGGGACCTTCATCTTGAATTCATCGACCTCATCTCTATTTTGCCTTGTTCAAATAGGGAATCCACCTATAGAGATCCTAACTTTGTTAGACTCCTAGATGAAAACCCTCTTGCCTTAGATTTTTACAATGTATCATGAGCCACTTATGCTCCCAACCTTACCCAAAACCACCCCAACCTCACCTATAACCAACCAACAACCTATCAATAACCATTTGATCTTAACTATAACCAACTAATTACCTATCAACACCTATTTGACAATTGGTATAACCAACCTCAACCTCAACCACATCAACCTCATCAGACCTTAGAATATCTACCCCAACCATCATATCAACTACCCCAACCCACTTTGTGACAACCCTCTTTTTATTAATAAATAAGACTTGGTCTATCCCTTTAGTCATACAACCAACAAATATCAAACCAACCACTATCAAACTACTTTATCACCTTCATCATATCAAACTAACAATCATCTGACCAAAAACTATCAACTAAACTTTTCTAACCAATCAATATTATCACCCTTACCAAACCTATCAAACCAACCTACCTTATCAACCTTACTTACCTTCTCAAATCTACCTAACCAACCTACCTTACCAACATTATCAAACCTATCAAGCCAACCTACCATACCCACCTTTTCAACCTTATCAACCCTTTCAAATTAAACTAATAACTATCAACTTACCCTATTTAACCAACTAAACTTTGTAAACCACCTAACCATATCAAACCTACTCATCATATCAACCTTTTCAAATCTATCAAATACCTCAACCTTACCCAACCTCTCAAACAAACCTACCTCATTTACCTTATCAAACCAGCTAAACTATTCAAAGCCATTGATCTTATCAAACCAACCAACCTCACCAAATCAAACCAATAACTATCAATAAATTTTTTTAAACCCACTAACCTTATCAAGCATACATGACCCATAAAATCAATCAAACTTGTTAAATCATCCAAACTCATTCAACTGACCAACTTTTTCAAATCAACCAATTAGTTCACAATCTTAAGAGCCATCGGCACACCCTCATCTTAGGTAGTACATCCTGATGATATAAACATATATCTTAATCCTTGACTAACTCTTAAGGTCTTTTGTCATTAGCCTTCTTCAAATCAAACCCACCAATAATTCTCTTCCAAAGCTAATTTGGTTTATAGAGAATGAGTTTTATGTGTATCATCATACAAATGGGCATGTGGTTAATAGATGTCAATCTTTTAAGATGTTTGTCCAAAACCTTATAAATCACAAGGAGGTCCCAAAAGATAGACTTTGTGTTCCCCCCAAACTAGCCTTAAATGTCTTCAATCAATCCATAATTAAACCTCTTCTTACATCCATTAATGTGAAAACTAATAACCAAAACCCTCAACACGATGAGGCCCATGCATTAAACTTGGTCCTTAGTGAACCTATTACTAAGAAAACCATAATCAAAACCCCAACCAATCCATTTGTTGGCCAAGTTCAACATTCCTAACTTCTTTTTCACACTACCACTAAGGAATATCTAATCCTAACCAATCTACTTTTTGACCAAGTGAAATATTTTTAACTTTATTTAAAAACCACAAGTAAGGAAACCAACCTACCTCTTCCACTCCCTGAAAATATAGAATTTCCCTAAACCAACCTACCTCTTTCACTCCCTCAAAATGTGGAATCACCCCCAATAGCCATACCTATTCTACCTACCCTTTTTGTGGAACCTATCAAAGCTACCTCACCCTTTTCACTTCCTATATTAGTGAAGAAAACTTGAACCCAACCCAACATTTTCAAACTTATCAACCCCATCAAATCAAACTAATAACTATCAACCTAACTTATTGAACCAACCAAACTTTGTAAACCACCTAACCATATCAAACTTAATCACCATATCAACCATGTCAAATCTATCAAATACCTCAACCTTACCCAACCTCTCAAACAAACCTACCTCATTTATCTTATCAAACCAACCCAAATTTTTGAACCCACCGATATTATCAAACCAACTAACCTCACCAAATCAAACCAATAACTATCAATTAAAATTTTCAAATCCACCAACCTTATTAATCATACCTAATCCATAAAATCACTCAAACTTATCAAATCAACCAAACTAATTCAACCAACCAACTTTGTCAAATCAACCAATTATCTCACAATCTTAAGAGCCATCGGCACACCCTCTTCTTAGGTAGTACACCCTATTGATAGAATCATATGCTTTAATCTTTGATATACTCTTAAGAGATTTTATCATTAGCCTTCCTCAAATGAAACCCATTAATAGTTCTCTTCCGAAGCTAATTTGGTTTATAGAGAATGAGTTTTATGCATATCATCATACAAATGGGCATGCAGTTGATAGATGTCAATCTTTTAAGATGTTTGTCCAAAACCTTATCAATCACAAGGAGGTCCCAAAGGATAGACTTTGTGTTCCCCCCAACCTAGCCTTAAATGTCTTCAAGCAATCCATAATTGAACCTCTTTCTTCACCTATTAATGTGAAAACTAATAACCAAAGCCCTCAACACAATGAGGCCTAAGCATTAAACTTGGTCCTTATTGAACTTATCACTAAGTAAACCATAATCGAAACCCCAACAAATCCATTTATTGGCTAAGTTTAACCTTTCCAACTTCGTTTTTACACTACCACTAAAGAAGCCCCAATATTAACCAATCTACTTGTTGACCAAGTGAAACCTTTTCAATTTTTCTTAAAAATCACAAATAAGGAAACCAATCTACCTCTTCCACTCCCTCAAAATATATAATCTCCCCAAACCAACCTATATATTCTACTCCCTCAAAATGTGAAATCACCCCCAATAACCATACCTATTCCACCTACCATTTTGTGTAGCTTATCAAAGCTACCTCACCCTTTTCACTTCATATTTTAGTAAAACAAACCTCAACCCAACCCAACCTACCTCTTCCACTTCCCCTTTTAGTGGATCAACCTCCAACCAACCTACATCTTCCACTTCCCCTTTTAGAAGATCAAACCTCAACCAACCTACCTCTTCCACTTCCCCTTTTAGTGGATCAAAATCCAACCAATGTACCTCTTCCACTTCTCCTTTTAGTGGATCAACCTCCAACCAACTTACCTCTTCCACTTCCCCTTTTAGTGGATCAACATCCAACCAACCTACCTCTTCCACTTCCCCTTTTATTGGATCAATCTCCAACCCACTTACCCTTTTCACTTACTATTTTATTGGAGCAAACCTCAACCCAACCCAACCTACCTCTTCTACCTACCCTTTTAGAGGATCAAATCCCAACTCAAAATACCTCACCTATAACCAACCCAACCTCACCTATAACCAACCCAACCTTACCTATAATCAACCCAACCTTAATTAAATCCAACCTAACCTCAACCAAAACTAAATCAATCTAATTCCTCTATAACCTACTAATTTTCATCAACCTAATGACATTGTCTTTCGTTCATTTCTCTTTAGAATAGGGTCAAATATTTATCATCTTACCTCACCAATCAAACCAAACAAACAAGTAAACCCAACTGATAAACCCAAATAACCATCTAGACTATCTCCCTCAACTAATCAAACTAACATTTAAACCAAATAAATCAACCATGATCAACCCAACTTTTGATTTAACCATAACCAACTCATCTATCAATCCAAACCAAGATTAACCCTTTGTTCAAGATTTCTTAAATCTCAGTTTCCTTTTTATCTAAGCTACCCATACCTCATCTAAGCCTCCTCATTGAAAAAATTAGACATTCTTATCTAAATGGTCTTTATTCCAAGATGGTGTTACCAACATCATTTATAGACCCCAAACCCATCAAAATGCAATCCAATAGCATTTCCCTCACCCTAGTATCATAGAATAAATCCCACCTAAACCACCACCTATAACTTGAAATCCAACTAACAACTAATAAATATCAACCCTTGGGAGGTTGATGAAGTCATATTCATCCATCTTAAACCATCTTTACTAACCAACATCTTCACTTGGGACATTTTTCCACTTCAACCATTCATAAAAAGAGTATCTAGGGGAATTATCCTTCTAAACACATTGACTAAGAAATAACCCAAACATTAACCAATAACCAAACCAAACCTTAAATTTTTTCCTACCAAAATTAACCAATGACCAAACTAACCCTTGGCACTTATGCCTCGACCTACACCTAGCCTAACACCAAACTAACCTTAAACTTAAATAAACCTTAACCTCGACCAAATTTTTATCAATAACCCAAACCAACCTAATCCATAACCAACCACCATCAAGCCTAAAATCCAACCTAAGCCTAATAACCATCACCTAACCAACTTTGCTTCTTGACTTTGCCAATCCATAATATTTTCCACATCTACTCAAGTGTTGGAAAGTAATTGGGGGACCTCTTCTCTCCTGATTAGCTCAAACCATTTATATGCAAGTGTGGATCTGGGGCATAATAGAACATAAACCCCTCAATTCTTTGCATTTGCATCCATTCTTCTATTAAACCAAGTTATTAGTCATATTGTGTCTAACTTAAGCTCATCCCTTATTTTCATCCACCTTCATTTCTTTATTTTAAGGACAATTGATTAAAATAGGATCATGTGATTATCCATCACAACCTTATTCTAATCTTAAACATGGGTACTATGGCTCTACTCATGACATGATTCTCATGGACACTTTTTATCTCTTATAGGATGAATCCCCATGGCCATTGTCACTTAAACTTAGGTTACCCATCACTAACATTTTTGTGCTATGGTTTTACCTCCATAAAGGAAAAACTTAAGCCTATATAGACTAGTCCATGTATAAACCATAATACAAATGAATTTGGGATGCCAAATATCACTTAGGTTATATCTAAAAATATCTATCATACAGACTACTCCCTTGAAGGAAAGCTACCTAAAACTATCAAATTTGCTTAAAAAGGTAGACTGCTTCCTCAAAGGATAGATATCAAACATTAAATAATTTCAATGCTTAGACCACTCCCTTGAAAGATGTCTAAGTCAACTTTATAAAAAATAATAACTCAAAAACTTCTTACATTAATCAGCTTCCCAAACCCATCAAGCAAAATTATCAAAGTACCCCAAGTCAATTATCAAAATTCAAAACAAAATAGTTTCAAGAAAGCTTCAATCTGATTTCACATTCTATTCATAGACTTAGTGAATCAATAAATCTACACCAAAAATTAGAGTATGGACTTCTCTATAATGTTTCCTAGGTCACCTATAGAAGGGGCACACTGTCCCCACATGAAGGTTACACTATTTTTCATTTACCTTTCATCCATCTCCCTTTTTATCTTCCAAAAATCAAGGGATTTAGAGCTTACTTGACACCGTGTGATCAAACTACCTTATTTTAGCCAAAAAACTAACAACAATGTAAAGTATGACATGATTTTATGTTTATAAATCCACCCACCTTACCATTATGGTCTTTGTCAATCAGAGCATTTATACTCCTTTTACTTGTGTGAGCACATGTTAAGACACGTGTCTTCCATTTTTGAGTCATTACAAACCCAACCACCAAATTTGCACCTTTTTCACCAAGAAATGGATCCACCTTTTACCAAACCAATTTTTACATCAAATTGCACAACTAATTTACACACCACCCAACCAAAATTTTATAAACCAACCACCTTACCTTAGCTTTAACCTATTAGAGAGCACCTTATTCTCCACCAACCATACCACCTAGTGGAGATCACCTTATTCTCCACCAAACATACCACATATTAGAGAGCACCTTATTCTCCACCAACCAACCAAACAACCAACCAACTAAAGTACCTTGACTTGGTTATTTTATCCAATTTTTCACACTTTTTGTAGCAACCTTATTTTGGTCATTTTAACTATGTTTACTACATCACCATCATTGATCAACTTGTGCTAATTTTGTGCACTAGCCATTTAGGTCCCTTAGAGCATGACCCTTTGTGGTCCTAACACTTGTAACCATTTGTGTCTTCTCAAGATCACATCCTACTTTTGGATACCTTTGAACACATCGACCTTGCCTAGGAGACTTGAGTTTATAGATATAGCCCATATCAGCTATGCCTAACGTTGTGGACTAGTTACATTGTCACTTATCCTTCTAGTCCAACCTTGTTTTACCACTTACCTCAACTATGGAAGCTTAGTCTATGTGTGATTTATGATATCACACTTAGTCATATTTTTTGTAGCTATTCATGCTTAAATACCCAACCAACCAAAGTAACCTTATCACCCACTTATTTGCTTATCAAATCCACACCTAATTATACTTCACCTCATCAATTCCTAATTTGAGGGGGAATACCTCTTCCCATAATTAGGGTATCCAAACTTATACCAACTTCTCACCAACATTTAATTTTTTGTTTTTCAGCTTGTTGACACAAACTACACAATAAAAAAGGGTAAAATGTAGACACTAGAAATCTGTACACTACATCTCTAGGTGTCACATTACCATTTAAACTATTCCTTAGCCCCCCTTTGATTATATTAATCCTTAAACACACCCTTTCACCCATTTTACCCTTTAGATAATTTAAACATTTAATTAAATTAAGTCAATCCTATTTTCCACCTCACCTATCCAAACCCATGGTTAGTTGATTGACACCAAGCTTGGAGAGTATTTCTACCCTAGAAATTAATAACCCTAACCTCCTATACTTGTTCTTCATGTGTCCCAATTCTCCCATTATTAACCTAGGACCATTTCCTAGTGAATTATCACTAGTCGTTAGTGGAATTGGATAAGTTTAGCCAATTTTGACTATGTCCCCTCTATCATTAGTGGTCAGCCCTCGACTACCAATGGTGGTTACTTGAATGCATGATCAAAGGAGACAACTGTAACTTGACTGTAACTCACTCATTAATTATTAGTCATTTAATTTTAGTTTTATATTCACATGATCAATGCATGTTAGACTATTTGTTACAGTCTTTTATTTCAACACTCCTTTGATTTATATTAAGAGGGGAAGAGGAGGTTGAATGAATATTTTTGGTGTAGGAGATTATGACTCCCAGGTGAATACAAAAGCTTCCCATCTAAACCATAACTAGACAGAGACTAGGGAGGCACTTCTAATACCTTAACACTTATGGTCTTAGGACCATTACTCTATCCAAGTTGCTCTATATTCCCAAGTGGCTCCCTTTCAACTTCAGGACTTCTTTAGGTCATAAAGCACCAAAGCTAAGTATTATGCATTAGTTTTTAGTTAAGTTATTTAGATTTATTAGCCTAGATCATGCACCTAATTTTAACCTCTCCCCATGACCTCTTTAGTGTTGAATTTCTACAACTCCAAACACCATTCTCTCCACCAAGCACCTTCTGACCACTCAACCATTTTAAATATCAAACCCCTAACCTTGTAACCTCTAAGACCTTACCTCTACTCTCATGACCCTTAACCAACCCTCAAATAACCTACAAAACCCACATAAAACTTACCCATAGTCCTTTTATCACCTAAAACTAAGACTGTCAAACCCAAAGTGATCGTCAATGATCACCTTTGATCACCAATGATCATCTATTGACCAACGATGGTCATGCCCTAACTGCTAGTGGTTACCAGTGACCATTGACAGTCATTGTATAAATCATTTAAACCAAAATAACAAGCATTTATTAGCTAGAAACCTAAACCAAAACCCATATTTTCTTGACCTCTGTCACTACATAGAATTAATAACAACAACCCAACCACACCTGAACCATACCTTGATAGTTTAGCATTCCATTTGATGTGATTTTGTTAAAACAAGCATTTATTTTGAAAAGTATTTATTTATTTTGATTAAGTAATTTCATTATATTATGCAATCCTTCTTATCAACAACTTTCTTAACATTAAATTGTCTAAAAGGTAGATTGATAGCCTCTAAAGAAGTTGTGTACTTCTTAGATCTAGCTTGCTAGGCAATCCACCTAGATACCTAGCTAATTAACCATTTTCTAGTGTCTTTTTTTAATCTTAAATTCATCCTTCCAAGATAAAGAGGAGCATCTAAAACCATCCAGATCATGGAACACAAACCAAATCTAGGTTCTACTAACCTCACCCTTCTTTCAAGTTTTACATCCTTCTAAACAAAGATAAAATCAACATTTTAGTAAAATAAAAAGCATCCACTTCTAATATATGTCAAGTTTGAAAATCCTTTATTTACTATCTAAAACACCAAATATATAATGATGTATATTTAATGGTAGGATTAAACATGAAAAGAGGTTTTTATACATTACTTTCTCTTTATATAAGGTATAACTACTTCTATTTTACCTCTTGAACAAGATACAATAGAAGATCAATTCAAGAAGGTTATTAAGAGTAAGAATGTAGTATAAGTATGGTCAAATAAGGATTGTTTAAAAAAAATTAAGATGGTAATAGCCTCTAAGCTTCTTTGGAACCATTTCCATGTCCCTCAAACCCAAATCAAGCTTACATAATATCTAGAAGGGCCAAAACAAGAAGAAAATATATCAAGTTCTTCCTCAAGTCCTTTGCAATCTTGAGAGAGCTCATTTATTAACATTGGTTCATGAACATGAAAGAGAGTTGGTTTAAATTATACTAGGGGTAGATGGATGACCCTATGCCCTTGAAATTCCATGAATTGGTTTAGGCTTTTAAGGGGTATACTTTATGAACATTCATCAAGAATAAAAGTGCTCTAAAACCCCTTTAGCCCAATTTTCTCCCTATGAATGTATTTATGAGTTTAATAGTGAAAATGTAAATTTTAGAGAGATATATCAGATTATAATATGCCCTCATACATCATTCATAATTAGGTCTACAAACATGGAGAGGTGAAAAGTGAAGTTGCAGGCCTATAGGTGTGATAATGAGAAGTTGCATGGTATCATAATCAAGTCGTAGAGGATTTTTTATTTATATGAAGAATATTTAGGTTATTATAAGTATCCTAATACCTTAATCAACCTTCACAAGAGGCCTTTTGAGCCTTTTAAACATTATATTCTTAATCATGATTGCTTGTAGGTGTAGAATCACCATCTTCAACTATGTACTAAAATAGTTGATTGAATGCATGAGGTTGGGTGATCATTACTAAATGTGGAGAGGGTCCGAAGGAATAATTTACAATTTTTTTTGAGATAAAAAACAATCCATATTATATGGATGATCCTCAAAAAGTTCATCTAGGTCTAGAGGTCTAAAATCTCTCCTAAATCCTATAATCCTATATTGAGCTTTAATCAACCTACCAAAGAGAAAAGATAGACAATTCGTTTGAGGATAGTTATATGAAAAATTTATATTCTTATATGCTTTATGGTGGTGGTCATATGCAATGTGAATTCAATATATCAATGCTAAGACTGGTATAAGCTAGTAGATAGGAAAATAAGTACGGTTTCATACTAAAGGTAGTGAACATGTTAGAGTTATTATTTGCAGGCTTTATAATAATTTTGGGAGATGATCATATTTTATTAGAGTTATGAAACACAACATCCAAATATCATATAATAATTCAAATCAGTTTAAGAATAAAAAACATGAGAAGACTCATATGTATGTTTAGGATAAGCAAGACTATGTGCACCTATAAGTCAACCTAAAAGAGCATAGGAAAAGATGTAATTTATGGGTTATACATGAGTTATAAAGGTATTAAAATTTATTATAGACCATTAGGAATATGTTTGTATTGATTATATTCATTATGAAGAACAAAAAGAGAGAAAATCCATTTCTTATGCCTTGATAAGTAATATGCCTAAAATTAGAGTCTTGGCTAAACTTATATAATCCATCCTTGGGAAATATATTTGAGAAAGTGATGATACATATAAATTTTCCCAAATATAATTTAAAATATAATTAAAGGACATGAAGGTATAGGATATCCCAACTCCATGATAGGTTGTAATGGATCTAGGCCTAGATGGACAAAATACAAGATTATGTTTTAGAGTACATAATGAATATGCATGGTTGTGATTAGAAATGAAACCAATAATATAAATTAATATGTAAAATACCTTGGTATATATATTTAATATGTCTATATATTGATAAAAAAGGACAATAAAACCCACAACTAACTTTACAGTCCTAGAATGCATACAAAATCATGAAAACTTGGCATGTTAGAAAGGTATGAAGAGCATTCAAGGAAAAATGGTTGTAATATTTGAGGGGATGTGGTTAAAACATCAAAAATGTATCATAAATATTTTAATTTACTTAAAACTCTTCCTCACCTTTTTTTTTCACTCTCAGCCTATACATGCATGTGTCAAGACCAACCTAGGGATAATATCTTACATTTTGCATAACTTGAGTTTCAACCATTATAATTTCATGAAAATTTGTAATATAACCTTATTTTATGTTATATAAAATATTTTTTTGGTTTTTTAGTAGTAATGTATGGTATGGTATGGTCTTTAGTACTATGTGTGTACTTTAGGTCTAAAGAAACCTAATGGTGAAGGAGGGTGTTGAGTTAGGTCTACATTAGGAGTTGAGTGATGAAATATTGGGTGAAGTTGAATAAAGATAAAGGGTAATAAAATATGTATTTTTATTTCCTATAGTATAAATATATCATTAAAACCTAGTAACTTTGTGTCAAAATAGGGCTACAAGAAATAGGCCTTAAATAGAGTAAGTGTGAAAGTTATGAATGAGATTGCAGAAAAGAGGTAGGGAGATGATGGGTTATAGGTATTAAATAAGTTTCAAAGATAAGGATAAGTAGTTAAAAACTAATAATATGACTTGTCATTTTCTAATCAATAATAAGGGGTGGCTTCAAAAGCTCAAGGATGAGTCATCAAGGCAATGAAGCATCTCCTATGCCACCTTTGAGAAGGCTATCATCATACAAAGTAACACTTGTGAATAAGATCCTATTGGACTATAATTTTTTAATTTTTATTATTTGTAAAAATTTATATGAGTGCTTGGAATCTATCATTAGTTATTGACACCTATTTTCTCTCTCTTTCTTCTTCTTTCTCCTATATGTACTATCTTGTTTGGCATTGTAAAGGATCCTTCCACTAGGAGTATGGAGAATACTTGCTATTTGTTATGCCTTTGATAAATAAATTATTTAATTTTACCTCCTTATATGGTTGTGTCTAGAGTGGAGTTTTTAATGGTTGATCTAATCAAGTGTAGACTTAGATCACCTTGGTTTGTTGTCCTATTCATCTTGCCTTCATGCACTTTGATTCTCTATTGTAGGTTGTGGAAAATGTCATCAGGGGTTCCATAAGAGTTAAAAGTGGAAAATATATTCCCTTTATTCTCATACTACCTTACCTATCTACAAATCATTGATGTGATAAGTTCTTTTTATGAGAAGTGTATGTTTCTTATAGTCCTATAGGTCTTATTGCACATGCAAATCAATGGTAATGGTTATAAAATTTGGTGTATCATCCCCCTTAATTCATATTTTCTTTCTCTCTTTTCATTTCAAGTTAGTAGATTAGTGATTGATCTTAAATGATGCATCAAGGGAGCTATCCCTTATTTAGAGGTTTAATCCATTCTTCAGGTCACCCATAACCTAGGATTATTCGCATGTGTATCCTAAATGAGAGGACTTGAAACACCCTCTCAAAGGGTGAAAATTTAAGCTATATCAATAAACACTAAGATGCACATGCTAAGATTTTGTAACATAAAATAAAATTTTAAATTGGCATTGATGGAGGGACTTTGATTATCTACTATACATAAGTTTTCACATAGATGAAATACGTAGACAAAAATTACTAATTCCCCAAAGAATAACTTATCCATTGCAAAAAAATGTCAACCCGAACATAAAGTAAATAAAAGAAATAAGTAAATGAAAATAAATGAATAGATAATATAATCACATAAACAAATAAATAAACAAATCAAATAAATAAAATGAATCAATATAGGAATGAAATGAATAAAGGAATAAGTAAATAACATCGTATAAAATAATGTACATTTAAATATACTTATGCACATGAAATTTTGAATGAAATGTCAAAAAAAACGTGGGCTAAGGTAAATATATATTTAATATGTGTTGGAATGTTTTATGCCAAGCAAGCTAAAAAACCTTAGATTAAGAGAGGCTAAAATAAATAAATAAAATTGTAAGTGCCTTACTAAGCATACATATTTGGTATTTTGGTATAGACTTACATTCACATGTTAATTGATATGATTTCAAATCTTACAAATGGGAAAATGGTATGTTCTGTGCTAAACACGCTAAATTTGTACCAAACATCCCACTTACATTTTTAAGCTAAAGGGTGAAATATATAAGGTTTATTATGTGTAAAATATTTTTTGGGGAAATGTTGTATAAATTTTGTTTGATGACCGATGTTTTGGTTTACACCCTCTAATACATCATATAGAAAAACATATGTAAGAAAAATAAACTAAGACTCTTTATATATATTACTCTAGTGTAGTAAAATTATACAAATGAGACCCACTTTAGAGAAAATTAAATAAAAAATAATCTTTGAAACATTAAATAAATATTGTATTAACCACCTTTAAAACAATAAATGTAAATCTCCTAAATTGTTTAATCCTTGTTCAACCTATTAATAATTAGACTCGATGAATGACTCAAGCCTAATTCATCGTCCTTATTCAAATTAGTTATGTACTTCCCAATTTCAATGGATTCCCTAAAGTGACTCTTATGGTAATTATTTTCCACAATAATCACCTTGGCCTCCTTGATGTGAATAGAGTGTTTTATTTTATTTAAGTGTTATGTAAATGCTAATTTCTCCTTCTTCTCTAGGAAGATGTCCACAACATGTTACTTGATCCTCCTATGGATGAATATACCTATTCCCCCAAAATAATGGAGCCTATAAAAACACTCAACTCTATAATTCCACTCTTTAAACTCATTTCCATGGGATAATTTTCCTACTTTAAATTTTTCCTTAACTTATTTTTTGTGGATTTAATATTTTATCACCTAGGAAATCTAATAATTTTGTTTGATATCCCTTTAATATATGGTAAAAATTAACTTGACCCATTATTGATACTCTTATTCCTTTTGTACCTATCTCTTTATTGTATGAAATAATTTTCAATCTATTTACCTAGGTAGCCATTCTTACTAAAAACATTATTTAAATTCTCAATTTCTTAATCCAAGTGCATCCTAAAATAACTAGTGGATAACACCTTTAAAACTCATGATTTATATGGTGGATGATGATATAGGGTATCATTAAAATATAGGTTCATGTGGATACCTTTTTTATACACTACTTGCTCTACAAAACAACCTAATTTATAGGAAAAGAAGACATACAAGAAGGATAAACTACCTTCTACTTTAGCTTCCTTGGTGAATTTTATACTAGGAAAAAAATTATTTAGGTACGAATGGAAATCAACAAATTTTTATCTACTATTTTTCTAACATAAAATTGATGTCAACAACATACATATTCCACCATTTGGATTTCTATGGAAATTAATTGAGAGACCTCTCTTAAAATAGTTCCATATATGTATTACTAACCAATGGTGATAGAGGAGAACCCATAGCCATCCCATCCATTTTATATAAAATGGCATCTTTGAATGTGAAAAATGTGAACCTCAAACATAAATCTAGTAACCTTGTTGTCTTGAAATTTTTTCAATATCTAACCACCTCTATTTCATCATTGATTGAGTCTTTTGTGAAAAGAGACACCACATCTAAACTAACCAACAACTCATCCACTTATACCTTTTTATACATAATAAAGTTTATAATTATATTAAATCCATAATGAATGAATATGTCTTACCCACCAAATGTTTTAACTTAATATCCAATTATGTTGTAATAATATAGGTTGGGGAATAAGTGGCATCTATAATTGGCCTTAAACATCTTTTTGTGAATCTTTGGTGCCCCATAAACTCTTTACATGACTTATTTATTGGGAATTAAATTATTTTAGACCACATCATTTATATAGGACCCATTTATAACTTTATTCATACTCTTTAAATTAATGGCATTGGATTATACTCAAGTTTCCCATAGCTACCATTATTTTTAAAAATCTCTTCTATTTTGGCCTAATTTTCCTATCTATTTATTACGACTATAGCATTTGCATTATTTGATTTAATCATAATATCATTTTTATTGTTCACACATTTTTAATATCTCTACTTAATTTTTTTTTATTCCACACAAGAGGCTTGGTATGTTTTTGTTTATTCTCATATGTGCCATTCATTATTAATATGCCACTATGTTCACCCTAAAATGTAATCATTGTGCTAGAATATCACACAAGTGGAATTATGTGCTCACATAAGACATATAGAGAGACTGCTAAGGCATGGTTGGGTTAGTCATAAAATATGTCTTAGATAATTTAACCTTGTTAAATTTTATAAATACTTGATCCGAAATTTTTTCCTACTCATCAAATTCTTGTTGCACCTTCTCTTTTTCTTCTTGATCCATATATATGACAATGGTGTTATTTCCCTTCAATAATAATTGATCTACCATCAATCCAAGTTTATTTATCTCCTTTATTATTTATAGTGTGACTCCACATAAAATTTGGCTCCTCACAAGTGAGATTTGCACAAATTTTTAGTATTTTCAGCTATAAGAGTGACGATTTCTAATCTATTGATGTACACTTCTTATTGGATTCTTCTAGTTTTTTCTTGTTCCTTGTGGTCATGTTGGTCATGAAATGTTTTCAAAACACTTTTAATCCATACTTACTAGTGCACACACTTATTGATCCTCATTAATATTCTTTGGGCCTATGTGTATGATCTCCATCTCTCCATCAATGGCGTATTCCTCTTCTAACCACACTCAATTAGTTAGTGCTTTGAATGAAGGCTCATCCAAAATGAGTGTCAAAGATAAATAGAAATTGATTTTAGGATGTCTCAAGGCACTTTCCTCATGAAATAATTTCAATAGACAAAATTCTTGATCATGTACGATATTTGGACTCATTTTTTGATGGTTTTATATTCTTATTTGGTTCTCTATTCTTCACTTGGAACTTATTTATGCATGGGCACTGATGATAAATAAATTTAACCAAATTCATTTGGCTTGCTAGTTTTATGTGTGTTTTCCTTTGTTAACTTGCACTAAGATTTTTAAATATTATTTATTTATTTATCTTCACTCTTATTTTTTTCTTTTACAACTACTTCATCCCTTTTCCCTTCTTTATATTCATCATTTCTTATGCCAATTTCCTTATTGTATATGTAGAATCCACTCTATGTGATGTGGGCATAGTGATATCCTTAATATATGAAGACACATTGGAAGGTCCCAATACATATAATGTAGGATATGAAAATGTAGGTCATCTCAAATTAGAGAGTGGAACATTTTATTCATCAACCTTATTGTCCATATTTTTCATTGAAGTCATGTGTTAAAAGTCTTCAGTTTCGGCTTATGCCTCTACATTGGTTTACACACTCACCCTACCTTATTTTATTTCTAGTAACCTACTATATGATGCTACATTCTATGGATATTCTATGTGTATATCTTTCTTCATATTTTTTAAAGATTTGTTCCCTAGTATTCCTAAACATCTATTACTAGATCAAATTTTAGATATTTTTATGCCACTTATGTTTATATTAGCCATGTGTCATGATTTATTTTGTGATTTATAGGATTTAACACATATGAGATGTGACAAATGTGGCAAGTCTTATCCTTTCCCACCATTTCCATAAGTAAGATGTCAATCAAAGTAGAATCATCATCAAACTCACTATATTCATCCACTACTACCTTAGTGGGGATAATTATAGAGTGTTTTGAGCACAAATATATCCTCATAAATATACTCAGCATTTAATTTTTTCTACCATGCATTATGTATGATTTTAATTATGTTATCAAAATAATGTTATGAGACTCCATACGGTAACTTGAGCTAGCCTTACATGATTTTGATCTCTAAATATATTTTTTCAAGATAATGGTACTTCATTAATATAAACTTGACACATGCATTATATGATTTTGAAATTAACGATGCAATGAACCATTCATCCCAAAATGTTTCCATCACATTATTGAACCATCTATCCATATTTACCTTATAAGTTTTGTTATAATTATCAAGGCACATGTGATTATTGTACCTATTCATTAGAAATTCATTACACATTTGGAGAAACCACACATTATTTCCATATCCATTTGGTATCCCAATTTCATCAATCACTGGAAAAATAAGGATTGAACCCTAGTTGAATGAGTCTTTATTGTATGTCACCCTTTTTGGTGATTTAAATTATGTCATCACAAATTTAAATGCACATTTTTAGCACCCATATTATGTTTAATGTAGAGATATTATTTATTTGTGTTTTATTGTTATCAAGACATGCACAACTTTGTAGTGATAAGCTACACTATAACATAGATGGCCCAATCATATAAATGCTCAATAGGAAAGGGGAATTTATTTTTCTTGTACTTAAACATCCTAGTGACTCTTTTGACTTCTTTATTATTCATAATGTCTGCTTAATATATTCTCCGATAAAATTCAACCCATATGATCTATTTATGCATTAAGGTTATAACTTTATTATGTGCCTTATGAAGTAGCTTTTTTACTCATACACATGCAAAAGGATAAGTCTTAATAACTTATCAAGTTTCTAAAAATATGGAAATTCAAAAAACTAAAACACTCCTATCTTTTCCAAAGAAATTCTAATTTTAAAATCATAAATCATCATTCCATCTATGCCCACTTTTTTACTTTATCTAATACAATATTTTTTCAAGTTTGACTCGTTCTTGGTCAAGTGGTGGTTGTACTTATTAGCCTACATTGGTCAACCTTGAAATTCTATTCCTCATTATGTAGACATGATTTGGGAAAATATATCTCAACTATCACTTTGGTTCCTCATATACATTCTTTTCATCCAATAATTCTATTATCACTTCCTGGATGATGATTAAGTTTCCTCCTCTTAGTTAGACAATGTGTGGGTGTAACTTACTTTTATCTATCATCATAACTAATTTCCTATTAAAAAAAATCCTAGTTCTATTTCCCTTTATACAATCCCTCAGTCTATTTATCCTTCTATATCCTTAAGTTTTACTTTTTCTATAAGCTTTGGTGAGCTCTAATGGATGATAATTCTTATACAAACTCTTATATTTCTAAATTTAGCCATATTTTAGTCATTTGTATATAATTATATTAGTAATAAATCTATATTTCAATTTTGTATTAAATTATAGCCTCATATTTTCATAAAACCTACAATTTATTCATAATTTCATGTGCACTAGGGTTGTTTTTCTCTATGTTTTGTGGCTCATTGAAATTTTAGATAATTACATGTCATGAAATAATGTGTAGGGGTAAATTTATACCACCAATCAATGTTAATTACCCTAATGGTGATTTTCACTCCATTTCCATCTCCATCATTGACATTTATATAAATATGTCTTACCTCATGTGACCTGCACCTTTTCTTCCTTCTTACATTCATAGACATAGTGTGTAATCCACTTGTTCATGCCTTAAAGACTTCACGTATATAGATTCTTGATTTTTTATTCAAATTTATCCCCCAACTATCCCTTGATGATGTGAGACTTTATTTTCACCTTAACCACACTAATCATGTGCATGGTCCCCCATCACATTAATTCATTTATAATATCTTATTTTAAATGCACACGTGTGTATTTTTGTTGAGACCAAATTTACTTCTTACTCTATCTTTGCATATATGTGTGACTATTAAATTTGATTTTTTTTGAAATAAACCTGATAAAATAATGGAAAATGATATTCATGGTGTAGTATACCTATGTTACCTTCATGTAAAAAATTGGTGCAACATAATACTTTGAAAAAATCTTAGCTTTTATTAGTAAAAGAAAGGATAATAATTTCACATAACAATTGGCACTACAATGCCCTCCTAGAGTTATTAATATGTATTATATAAGTATTTCAAGGAAACATATCACTCTACTCACCTCATTATAATTAAATGAATGTGAGATTTATATATAACCTACTAGCATAACAAAAATTTGGTGTTTATTTGCAAAAAACAAAAATAGCTACATGAAATTAAAAACTAAGAAATATTTTTGGCTGCTATATCTTGACATGTATATTATATAATAAAAATGGAGAGGATTCTATTCAAATTCCTAGATTAAAAAATTTAAACCAAAATGCACATTTTACATGTTCCCATTCATATAACATCATGAATAATATAAAGTCCCATCCAATGAATATGAAGCTTTTATGGATTATTTTCATAGCTTAAATCATATAGTAGTACATGCACATATTTGAATAAAAAATTCCATTGATGTGTGTTGTGTCCAACACATCCTATTCCATTTTGAATAAGGACCCTATTTTTTATGACCCTACGTTATTAGTTAGATTATTGGTTATCTTACGTGGGTCTCAACATGGCCTTTTTATTCTAGATTTTCTTTGTAATTTTGGAATTTGGTTCAAGATTAATGACTAATGGGTATATTTTGAGTTAAATTATTTGTAATAAGGACATAAGCTTATCTGGTTTCTTAACATAATCAATAGCCAAATTGAAACTTATTATGACTATAGTTCACACTATTTAGAGATTTGATCATATGCAACTCAATATTTTGTAAACTAATACAACTAACTTTACCTTGGCCTTTTGAAATTTATTTTCATAAACATTCTAACTTCATTTTACTCTATTTCTTTGATTTATTCATCCATATGTTAATAACTTGACCTTTTTCATGCAAGCCACATGTCACTTTTTTTTAACTTCACATTTTCACCTTCCTCATTACTATTGTGAATAGTGAGATTTTGATCCAGTTAGATTGTGGCATGTCACATTTTTTCATGTCTTTGCACTTTTTAATTCACCTATGAGCCTGTACTATGTTTGAAGTATTATGATATTGTGATCCAATTTGATTCCACCATGTGACATTTTTTTTCACTCTCATACCTTGAAACATTCTAAAAAATAGACATGATGCCCAAATCACTGTGAAGCTATGAGTTAATTATTGCACACCATGTGGCACATTATTGCAATTTTATGTCTCATATTTGTCCCAAAACTTCACTCAAACTAAAAATTTTGAACCTTTCAAATGAATAAAATGAAGAAACATGGCATGTCCACATAGATACTCAAGTACTAATTCATCTCAAACCTAGCCTACATAGTGAGAAATAAAGTTACACAAGGATTACTAATGACATCTTGTAAGACTATGGAAAATTAAAATAAAATCAAATTATAATAGGAAAGTTGATTTGAATTAATGTTGATCACCTTCACATGAAGGGCTCATGAATAACTTGTCTATTTTGGTCATTTAAAAACTTAAATGGACCTAGATGTATTGAATTTTTAATTCAATTTCCCTGATCACCATTAGTCTAAAGGTCCTCTACAACACATCTACCTACTAGAAATAAAAATATGAAATAAATATATACCATCAAATGAAATTTTTAGAATTGATAAATTTAAAGCCATTGTGGGTTATTTGTTCTTGTATGGATCCAAATAGGTATTCTTAGACACCCAATTCCTTCACAGAATCCTAACAAATAATTTTAGACATTACAATGCTCTCCAAGAATAATTATATTTGTTCCATTCAAGCCAAAAGATAGCCCTAGATAATATGATGCCACATATATAGAAAACTTACTTACCATGTAACAATCTAGGCTTCTATTGATTGTCACTAATCCTAATATATTTCTTTGCATAGACTAGTTTTATGGTGTCTTTGTTAAAGGCCGACACTCAAGTGATTTCATAATCTCACTCAAGAAGCATAAAAAAATTATATTTATGATTAGGATGGAATTTGAAAGATATTATGAAATTCTATTGCTATGAACTTATTATAACCAAGAATTCATCTCCGGTTGGTTAACTAAGAATGACCTTCAGGAAGTACTAAAAATGCAGGGAACCGTATCAATTTGGTTGAAGAAATTCACACACATATATAACTTTATAATTTTTTTTGATTTAGTTATGACACATAACATAAAATGGTATTAGGCTATCAATACAATTTGTAATATATTAAAAAATTCAAGCAGTAAATTGAACCTAACTAATGTTTTTGAAAATGGGATTAGGTAGATGTACTAAAAGGATTTGATTAATAGTGTGGAATCTAAAATATACATACTTCCTTATTAATTAGTGTCAACTCTATGTTTCAAATCACTAACTACAAAGGTTAAATCAAATATGTATCCCAGTAACCTAGTTTCAAGGGTACTGTGAGAGTAAATTCACTATGATATAGGCTCCTTTCAGGTACACCATAAAATCTAATGGATGTATTGTTTCTTAAAATTCAATAACAAAAGGGAATCTAGGCATTTCAAATATACTTTGAGGTATGTGGAAACTAAAATTCATGTTTACTGTTGTATAATGGCTTGAGTACTAGGCAATACTCCTCACACCATAGTATCGATAAAATGGATAACCACTTATCTTGTAATGAGAATAGATTAGTAGTCTTAAAACTACTTAAATAAAATTTATATGGAAAACTAAACAAAGATAAAATAAATTTTAAAAAACCAATGAAAAACTAATTTACAACATTCAATGAATTTAAATAAACAAGAATAAAATAATATCAAGCTGGAAAATAAATTTATATACTAAATATGCTAAAAATGAAACACAAATAACTATATTGGGTTGGCCAATGTAGCTTCAAACATAAAACATAACTATATTAGGATGGTTGATGTAATCTATGCAGACATAGAATGAACTCAGGCTGGATGATTCCATTTACAAATAGGAAGAAAATTGTATCATGTTGGTCAATGTAGTTGGTTGAAGGATAAAACTAAGAAAGAATTATATCAAGTTGGTTGATGTAGTATTCTGAAGATATGAATGTAAGAGTAAGTTTCACATTAGGCTCACTAGAATGTATGCATGGGCTAGGACTAGCCTATAACTATCTTATCTCAATATATAATCTTAGATAAGGTTAATAAAATAGATCCTATGATACCTAATGTATAGGTAATGACCAATGGATCCACAAATCTAGAAGAGGGTTACCTAAGTCAAAAATTTCAAGAGGAATGGGATCCAACTCTTAAGCCTATAGTATAATAAAATAGCTCAACTAGACCTATAGGAAATTAATTGATGAAAAATAAGTAATGTAATAAGTTATGAAAGTAAATTAAAATAAAATAAATGGGGAAGGGTTAAAATGATCATAAATCATAAGATGACATGGTCAATAAATGGGGGTCTAAGCAACCAAAATTGAATATGGAAAATCTAGGCAATCCTATAACTACACCATCTTATTCAATGTAGAGATAACCAAGATAAGGATACACACATATCCATTCACTAAGAAATAAGAAATATCTAATCTCATAAGTAAATAAAATAAAGAGTATAAGGCTAGAAATATTTATCTTGGAGTGGACCTGTTGAGCTTTAATATACCCCTTGGATTAAGTGGAGATTTTCAATTAATGTTTTGGGTTAAATAATTATAATGGTTGTTAAAATACTCAATAGATCCCTAGCTAATAACTCCCAATGACTCTTATTGATTCTCCAAATACTACCACAAGACAAGCTTCTTCAAGATAAGGTTTTATACTTAACTCTTCTAAATGTTGTTTAGGGTATAAATGCAAGTGAAAGTAGAGAAAATAGAGTATATATATTTATTTTAGAATGAAATATAGACCATATATATATATATATATATATATATATATATATATATATATATATATATATATATATAATTTTAACACCCAAAACCAAACATAAATAATAAGTTGATGGTATCAGCAAGGTGTATACAGTTGAAAGATGTTGGATAACACTTAATTATATTATCTAGGCTGATATAATATGAATTTCATAAAATAGGGTTAGAACTACATCAAGTTAGATGATATAAAAGATAAATGGAAAAGGCATAAAATAGATAGTATTGTCCTAGTTGATGTCATAAGATATAGGGGAACTAACATAACTGAGTAAGATAAGATGGAAGGAAGTAAGTAGTAAGATAATCTAAAGAATTTGAACTAGTAGTAAGAGTGATATGATCATGATGGAGGTATAAAAATCTCTCACAAAGTACCACAAGCCTTCCCACCCCTTTCTTGATGTACCCTTTAAAGTGTACACTCAAGGAGATCAATGCTCAATAAGTCACTATAAGAGAAAGCATCAGTAAATGATAAAGTGAAAAAGATTATGTGTATACATTTTTAATTAGTTGGGATAGTGTCATCATTTAAATTAGATAGACAACTTGACTCTTTCATGGAGTTTTTTATTAAGCTGACTAATTCATGATAAAATTTAATAACATGGCCTAAGATGCTAACAAGTTAGGTAATGAACAAGTCATAAAATTGTTAAGATATGCCAAGGATAAGGTAGAGCTAGATACTACAATGAAAAGGTCCCTCAATACCACTCTCACCACCTATGCTACTCACCTGGGTAAAACAAATATCTTGTTTATAACTTCTATCATCAATTTACCCAAAATTGAGGGAGATTATAAAGCATGTGTTAAGGTTATACATACCCAACATGCAATCATGGATCAAACTAGTAGTTTACAAGATAATATTCCTATGGGACCCACCCATCCAACTATAACTCCATGTGAAATTCATTAAATAGGTTCCAATAAAGATATCATACAATATACACCTCCAAAAACATATCGAACTCACCTTATGATGGGGTGAAAATTCCCCAAGGAATAACAAGTGAGAGAAAAATACAAAGGCAATTAGATATTATCTCCTTCAAAAAATATGAAAGGGGCCGTTGTTTCCAAAATTCGAAAATGTCCTATGCTTGGTGGGCCTACCTTTCCCATTCATTGTCATTATGTCTTTTTTGTCTCTTTGTAGCTATTTTTTGACTATTCATGTTATCAAGGTTGTTTTAAATGGGATTCCACTTGGGAGGAAGGACTTATTCGATGCTATATATGTGCATCTAAATTTTTTTACATAGGTTAGATATAAAATATTTGGATTTTTCACTCCCCACTAAGGTTGTTAAGGATAATTTTATAATTACAAAAGTTTATTTTGAATTTTCATCATCTAATGGGCATTATTAATTTTAAAGTTATCCATTTGATTCATGGCTTGAAACAATATTTGATTAGTATCAAGAGTTTTTTTTTCCTATAAGAAGAAGCTTGAATATCTTGTTGAGATGCACTAGTTATCACATTAACATAGGTATTAGCTTAAGCAATTTGAATAGGCCCACAATAGAAAAGACCAACCATGTTAGTATTAATACTAGGCATGGTGGAGGAAGAAGGAATGAGAGAAGTTATGCAATGAATTTACCCAAGTTTGGTAGAGAAATTAGGCATAAGGAAAGGAGGAACATCCACATGAAGTGCCATCATGAGGTGGTAAATAATTGAAGGGTCCTTTCTCATATGTTCATGATGTTCATTAATATAAAGGATCATTTCATCAATATATTTGAGACCACTCTCATCCTCTACTTCAGGTATGTGTGGAGGGTAATTTTAGTGAAGAAAATCAGTTTTACTAAGTGTCTCATAGTTTGTATTTTTAGTGGCTGTAGACACTTTATTTTAACCACTTTTGTGTCTAAACTATAATCAAGAGCGACCTTTCATAATCACATCTAGGATTATCCAAAAATCACCATTGCACCTAATTTACCCACATAACTATTGATTTAACCCAAAATCACAATGATTCATCCTTGATTGGGGCAATGAATCATATTGCATCATTAATATTATTTAGTGATTCCTAAATTAAATCAACCATTTTCAAGTGTGTTCACAAATAAATTAAGTGAACACTTGATTGAAAAATAGAAACATTACAAAAAGCCACTGCTCTTTTAATTGTTGATTAATACCACTTAATCAAGCTTAGTCATTCCTCTATATGAAAATCCATGGATTTGTAATTATCCTATTTTACTAAAATAAAAATTGGAATATTTCCTCCTTAATGGATGACATCATTAGAAAAGTGTGCAAGAAAGTAAAGGTTATGACATGTCTTACACCTCTCTTACACACTCTTCCTCTTACACCCCTATTACACACTCTATGAGGACCAATGAATGCAATTTTATTTTAAACATGCCTTACATATTAAAAAATTCCTTAAATGTCATACATTACACACTCCATGCATGTAATAATATATATGAGGATTTATATTTAACCCTCCATCTTGAGATGAGATGAACAGTTCACAATGATTTAGAAAATCTATAAATAGGAACCTCACACCTCTCATTTCAAAAAAGTTTCTCCATGAAATTTTTTGATACTGAATTACACAAGGAACCTCAACACTCTTACACCAATCTAAAGACAAATAAAGTGTAGACAAGGAGACATGCTTCCCACATGAGGATTCAATCATTGACAAATACTTCTACATTTACAATCCAAGCTCATCCTCTTTAGACTGGTCCACAAGTGAATCTTCAAGGGAGGTAAAAAACATGATTATTTATCTTCTAATTACATTTATTTCTTATTTTACACATAGCTCAACTTATGTATTAGGTTTGAGAAGTTATGTCTTCAATTTTTTTTTTTAATTCATGATTAATTGACTAACCTCTCTTGGATTCCTGATCTACATATTAGCACACCTGGTGGGACCCAAAGGATTAGACACTTTCCATAAGATATTGTAGACCATTTTCATTTTTATAATTACCATAATTAGCCTTTAAAATAATCTAATTCACTCTTTTTCTTCAAAATTTTGTTTGAGTTTATCCCAGGTATAAACAGTGAATTCATCTTGCTAAACAACAAATTCTCCCCCCAAAAATGATGAATTCAGCCTACTAATTGATAAATTAACCTTATCATATTATTTATTTGTTATATATGTAGGTATAAATGGAAAAATCAGCCTACATATCAGTGAAATCACAATAAACATTAGTGAAATCATCTGTCAAAATGGTGAAATCATATTTTATGGCATTTTTACCATTTCTTCTTTGTAGGTCCAAATGGCAAAATTGGTCTACATATCAGTGAAATCATATACAACATCAACAAAATCATCAATAAATATATGAAATAATTTTATAATTATGAAATCATTAAACCTAACATCAAAATCATCTTAGGTAGTAGTAAAATTTTCTTTTCAGTATTTGTGAAATTGTATCTATTAATAACGAAATTGTGATACTTAGTAGCAAAATCATTTCACTGTGCTTTATATATGGTTTTATATGTAGGTAAAAATGGTGAAATCATTGAAAATGGAAATTAAATCCTTTACCTTTATAGTGAAATAATTTTATATAGTTCCAAAATGATCTTCTGAATTTTTTGAGTTCTTTATACAGGTCTAAATGGTGAAATTGGCTTGTGTATTCATGAAATCACTATGATTATTGGTGAAATCTGTCTCTACCTAAGTATTGGTGAAATCACCCTTCTGTGAAAAACCAAGACTTAAGAAAATTCTCCTTCAATCTCCTTATTGACTCAATTTTTTTTTCAAACTTCTAAGCATTTATGTTATAGGACCTTGGTCAGAGAAGTGGTATTTTGAGTAAAATAAATCAATCTACTTCAAATTTCAATTTGTGAATTAAAATGAATTCACATTTCAATTGGGTTATAATAAAACTTGTTAATTTTCAATGTTACTTAATTTTTTACAAGTTTACTTATTGTTTGATTATCTTGTAGGGTTCTTTTTACGCATATGCTCTCCCTTTTTTGGGTGACTTAGAAACACAAAAGTTCCTATTTGCCTTTTACCCTATTTTCCATTTGAATATGTGGGGTGGATTTCATGACCTTCCTGTAAGTCTTTAGGGGTGAACTAACTGATGAAGTGACATCCTATCATCATACCAAACCTTATTTATCCAGTAGGGTATACAAATTGAGGAATGTTGCCATCATGAAGGCCTAGGTTTATGATTGCACATTGTCATGCAAGGAAAGTGATCCTAGAGAGTTATTTATAATATCCTAGGCCAAGGTGTGGTACCCTCTAAAGGAGTAATATTGGAAATGATATTAAACTTCTTCATTGATAAACTTGTGCCCATGTACCATGAGGTATATAGTGACCATATATAAATCTCGATTAAAATTATAAGAAAAACCTAAATTTGATAACACTTCACTGAGACCCTTATGGCTGAAATGGTTATGAATGAATAAGACCCTATCATGAATGGCCTAATCTTGGATTTCTTCTTAGATGCCTCTTTTTTCATGAATCATTCATTGATATAAGGGTGTAAAGGTAACATCCTCTAATATTGCCTTGCACGTATGAATATTTTAAGAGAAGGGTGTGGTTAAAATACCACCAATAATTTTAATAATTTATTTAATGGACATTTAAACTTTACAATCCTATCTGAAGGTGAGTAGTTAAAAGGTTCAATGCATGTGATGCAAACCTATGTTGGTTACTAAAATTGCCTTGTAATGCTTATGTGTTATTACTTGATTATTGTGTCTAAACCTAGTTTACACTTAAGATCAAATCAAACAAACCAAATCCAAGTCTAAACCATTTTTATACACACACAATGAGGTGTTACTTTGCCAAAATTCTAGGTCTAATAAAACTGACATGTTTAAACTTGGTCCCAATACTTATATTACTTGTCCAAACCACATCATTAGGCTACCTAAATTAAACCAAGAGTCTTGTCCTAAACCATATTAACATTTCAAACCAAGTCCAAAAATTTCAAATTATTTCCCATGTTATGCCATTATGTTGTTAATTTTAGTCCAAACTTAAGTTCAAATATAAGTGTTAATACTAAATCAACCTTCTTTGCAAGGTCAAACCAAGTCTAATTCCACTTCTAAGACCAAGTTCAAATTATAGTCAAATTATTCCAAGACTAATTCCTTTTAGACGTCAAAAGTTTAAATCCTAGTTCAAAACTTGATTTGCCATTATCAACCAGGACTAATTAGTGTGCCAACATTTACACATTTCAAAAGTATCTAATGTGTCTCAAATAAATCAAGTATCATTTATTTATTTGAAAAGTCAAGTTTCCAAGATAAAAACCTTTCAAGATAAGACCAAATGCAAAATATTTCCAAAGTCTAAACTTTAAACATTTTTTACTTGAAACCATAGTGTAAATCTTGTGAATTTACCATTTTGAGAAACAAATTTGAAACATTCACATTGATGTACCTTTAATTAGTGTATTCAAAATTGACATTTACCTTAACATAAGCCAAGAATCTTACCTCAAACTAATTTCCAAGTGATATTACAAGTGAAGTCATGTACCAATTTAAGACATAGTTTTAGGTATCCAAACATATGTAAATACAAAGATCATAAACCTAAATATACTTAAGTACACGTACAGTGGGGCTATTTACAACCCATCATTTGATGAGGAAATATTTTACAATCCTTATGCATATGATCACTATGTAGAAGATAAAGAGAATCAATAATACCTTTCCAATGTACCATCCAATGCCAAAATTAAACAACACAACCCATACTTTTTGGTAATATCACTTAATGTTGAAAATGGCCAATACCAACCATACCTTTCACATATGCCATTTGCGATCGAGCATAGATATAACTTAATGTACCTTATCAATGCACAACAAGTGATCAATAGCGAAAAGATAAATTAAATCAAAAATTATTTGATAACAAATATGAACATCTTGTTAGATTGTTAGAGATGGGTGTGAAATTTTCCCTTAGTTTTACCATAGATAATTTGCATTATTTGGTGAGAACACCCAAATAAACACCTCTTACACTGTTAAAAAACCAAGATACCTTTAGCCAAGAATAGACTATCAACCAAGACCTACAGGTGTCAGACAAAAGAAAGGGTCAACTAGTTGACCCCTCCACATAAAGCCAACTTATTGCCTTGTAAATACAACAAGCTAATCTATCTATAGCTACTTTAATTAACTCCTTAGCTTCACTAAAATTTTAAAATCCCATATTATTAGAGTGCAATCCTCTAACATAACAACCATCAAATTTGTCTACCTATCCCATGTATAATCTGAATCCATTTGACAATAAAACATTAGTTGCAGATATGTTTAACACACCCATAGTTGGAACCAATCTAGTGACTAATCTTGATTTGGATCTCCTTGTAGTATCTACTCAACATGTGGTGGATATATATCAAGTAGCATATTTTAACCTATATCAGGTACCATCCAAAATACAACAAAACATTATTATATCTTCTCCATGACCTCCTCCTTCCAACATTCCAAATACCTTGTAACAAGTTACAAACCCACTTGAATTGTAGCAACATGTTATAAACACCCCACTTCAACAAATGGTAACCAATCCTCCACTTCAACAAGTGGTGGTCAATCTTCCACTTTAGAAAGTGGTAACTAATCCCCCACCTCAATAGGTGGTAACCAATGTTTCATTAAAAAGTGTCGATCAATCCCAAACCAACATTTTGTAACAACATGTTTATACAATTCAAATAATTACTGCTTATATTTAACAAGGATCCTCTTCAAGCCAAAAACATGTGCCATTTAATTAACAACAAGTTCCCCCTACATGATAGATTCCTATGAATCAACATTATATTCCCCTCCATTCCCAACAAATCTAATTTAATGCCTAATTGAACATTCCCTCTAAATCAATGTTGCACTCAATAGTAAGTGTCTTACCAATAAAAAGTACCATATGAGTAATATAACTATACTCAAATATTGAATATTCTTGGTAAAATAAATTATGTAAAAATTTCCTAATATTTTCTACTACATATTTATCCAAGTCAAGGTATTATACCTTTGAATACCCAATAACATTTTCCCACTTCCTCTCACTCTATTCCTACCTTTCAAGATTTTCAAGAGGTCAAAGATGTAATTTCAAGTATTTAGGTAGGAAATCAAAGTAATAAGTTTAAATTGGATGACATATGCTCCTATATTTTTGATATGAGCTATCTTCAAATACCTTTTATACCTCATTTTGAGATGCCCAAATTTGAAAAATACAAAGGGAAAGGTGATCCCAAGGAGCATCTAAAATAATTATTTATTGCATGTCAATAAGTTGTGTATATCCCTATATAACTACTTCACTTATTTACCCATAGTTTTATTGGGCATGCCTTAGATTGGTTCCTTGATCTACCCAAGGATTTTATTGATAACTTTGATGATTTGTCTAAGATATTTATGCATCACTTCTCTTTCAATGTCAAACATAATTTGACTATGGTTGATCTATGCCAAACTAAACAAAGCAAAGGAGAAATATTTGCTAGTTATTTATAATGGTGGCACTCCTTATCCAGTCGAATCTCACATAATATCCATGACAAATAATTAGCCATAACATTCAATGTCAATCTACATTTTGATGTCACTCATAACCTCAAGCTTCTTTTTGCCAATATGTTTGAATAAGTTATTGTCAAAGGAATACATATTGATCAATCCCTCATCAACAAAGGGATAATCAGGCTTTACAATTAGAACCAAATGTAGAATAAAGATCAAACATAAAATCTTATGCAAGTTAAATCAAGTACATAAAAGAAGCCTAACCATTCAATAGAAAGAAAAATGTCATATAAGATGAGGTAACTAAATCACGTCATGCGAAAATGGTGCAACCACCACCTATTCAAGAGAACCCACCTACTCAACCTCTTCCTTTTAAAATACCACCTCCAAGAAGAGGTCATTACCACAACAAAAAATTTAGTAATCTTGGTGAGCATATTGAGATGGTTTTCCAAAAGCTGGTTACTACCAACATGATCATTCAGTTAATACCAAAACCATTTCTAGAAAAATAGCCTAAACCTAATTGGTATAATGAGAATGAATTTTATGATTATCATCAGGTTAAATGTTAGGTTGTGGAGCTAAAAGCTTCACCAGGATGCAAATAGGAGAAGTTATGGAGGTTGCAGAAGAGTTGCGGAGTGTCATAGACACCGGCGTCGGTCAGGACAACTGACGACGGCAGGAGGGAGACAGGAAGGCAACCAACGTCGGTCATGGATCGACTGACATCGGCACCCCCAGGCAGTCAGGGACCGGCGTCGATCACCTGTGGTTCGAGCTGCGAGTATGTTACGGGCAGTTGGTTGACGAACCAAGTGTTTGCATGTTTAGAGCTATTTTTAGACTAAGAGCTATGGATTTAATTATTGTATTATTGTCTAATTATTGTTTGGATGAGATCTATATATGGACTCATGATTGTATTGTAAAAGTGTGCTAGAAAGCCATAGAGCTTTTAGAGAGAGCTAGTGTAGCTCCTCCTAGTTCCAAAGGGGTGCTGAGTGTGTATGATCAGGGAGAGTTGCAAGGTCTGCAAGGTCAAGGAGCTGATCCACCGGGGTACTAGTTGAAGAATCATAAGGACTTGGTGAGGCAAGGACAAGGGTTCTTCAGGGGTGTAGAGATATCTACATGGTGAGTAAGGTCTAGTGATTTGCAGGTAGCAGCAGAGAGCAGGAGATCTACTTGGAGTACGGTTGTGTACTTGGTGAACTGGCAGCGTGTTACTGACTGGTTGAATAGGTGAACATCAATTCTACATTGGAGTTGATTGTTGGGACCAAGAGAGAGAGGGAAGAAGGTCTTGAGGCGTGGTGAACCTTTGAGGTGGAGGAAGAAGTGGCATCTTCCTTATTGTATATTCTTCTGAGTGATTATTAATACAATTGTGTATTGTCTCTCATATTCCTGTGTTGTTTCATATTTCTAGTTACTTATTGATTCTGGTATAATTCTGTGTTTAGTTGCTAATACAAGAAGTAATCACATGTGTTCTAATTGGTATAGCAAGATCCTAACTTAGTAGGGATCAGAGCATGTTTATTATTCTGGGGGTTTCCCTGACACGTGGTATCAGAGCTTTTGGTTGGGTTACTAACAGGTGGTTTCAGATCTGGTAGTATTTGTTGATTACAGATTACTCACAGGGGTTTCTAATTGAGTGGGAGTATAGCAATGGCAGAAGGAAGTAAGCTACGGATGGAGAAACTGAATAGCACGAATGGTCTGATTGATGGAAAGAAAGAGTAGGTAAATAAAGATTGTTGGTTGGTTGCAGATCAACAGGGAGGAGCAGATGTTGCAAGTGATGTTGCACAGGATGTTCTGGATAAAGTTGAATCTTGGAGAACAGATTCTTTTGCCTCTTTCCATGCAGTTTGAAATAGAGCATCTTTTTATGGGTATGTCTTTGGAGACTTTGGAGAGATTTATTTAGGAGCTGGAGAGCCTTGTCAGATGATTGACAAAGGGGAAGTGAAGCTGAAATTGCAGATGGATGACACACAGTGGTTGAAGGAAGTCATGCAGGTACCGGTCTTGGAGATGAGTCTAATTTCTTCAAGAAATTTGGGTGATGGGAGATATACTGTAACTCTCATAGTGGATACACTTGAATTAGATGGTGGTAAGAAAGTAGGTATCCTTTATCTATCTACTTATATTGCTGATTCACCTTCTGTTATAGAGATGTGGCTTTGTAGGCTTGGTTACATATGTAAGAGGAGAATGCAGGTTCTGAAGTGGAAGACAGATGCTTTTGACAAGCTAAAGAACTGGAAAGCCTTGGTGTTCATGGAGGAGATGACAGACAGAGATCAGGTGAGAGAACTGAATTATTCTAAGTAGAGCAGGGTTGATTTGATTAGGATCTTGATCCATGGAGAGCTCATAGGTAAAAAGTTATCACTCACAGACGAACATAGGTACCAGCATCGGTCACACAGTAACTGACATCGGCAACAGGAAGACCGATGTCGACAGAAAGGATAGTGGCGTTAGCTAGGGAGACGATGTCGGCAGTTAGGGTCAATGCAGTGAATCGACATCGGTCGGGAGCAGACTGGGAGATGGCCGAGATCGGTCACTAGAACAGATATTGGGCAGACAACAAGTCTCAAATGCTCATGTCGAGGTCAGAAAGGGTAAGTGAACCTCATATTTGTTGTTCACCTTCTTTATATTGCTTATTGATGGTTGAGAACCAGGAAGATGTGAAGAGGCAATGAAGGTAGAGTCCAGATACAGTGGGAGCTTGGCATGGATGAGGAGTATGAGTCCTTGGAGAAGAACCAAACAGGTATTTGTTGGTAGAGTTGTCAGCTAAAAGAAAGCACTGAGAGATGGATGGATTCCCATTTTAAAGAAGAGAGTGGATGGATACATGAGACAGAAGGCCAAGGCATATGGTCTTGAGGAAGCTGTAGGATAGTGGTACAGGTTTTGATAGGTGGATGACTAAGCATGGCTTCAGTCAATATCAGTGTAACTATTGTGGTTTTGTTCTTACCAGGTGGATGATGAGTCGCGACATTATCCAATTACTATATGTGGATGGTTTGCTAGCAGGTTTTGTACATACAGGGATTTGTTGAGCTAAAAGGTAAGGTTAGTTTAGAGGTGTGTCATGAAGAATTTGGAGTAGCAAAATTCTTTGGCATAAGAGACATAGAGATTTTATCTTCAGTGGGAGCTGATGTGAAGATGGTGTTGGCGAGGTTCATTATGCAGGATGCAGAATCGGTAAGCACACCAATGGCTGGACAGTTCAAGCTTAGCTTGAAACAGGGTTCGAAATCACATGAGGTCTAGTGTAGGCTTGAGTTTTCCCAATTCAGTGGGGGTTGTCGAAAAGTATGGAGCCAATTCGGGGAAGGAGTACTGGAGGGCAGTTTAGTGGGACTAGCAGTAGGGATTCTTGTTATGCAGGGTCAAGTTCTTCACTACATGGATGTGTAGGTTCAGATGTGGCAGGTTACTTGAATGACAGGTATAGCATCACAGGTTGTGTGGTGGTTGGTCTTCAAAATTCATCTTGAAGAGGGATACAAGCCAAGAAACAGATTAGATGGGCTACAGATATAGGTACAGGTGCAGCTATTTATCTCCAAGTGGGAGATTGTTAGGTTATGGAGCTAAAAGCTTCACCAGGATGCAAACAGGAGAAGTTATGGAAGTTGTAGAAGAGTTGCAGAGTGTCATAGACACCAGTGTCGGTCAGGACAACCGACGATGGCAGGAGGGAGATAGGAAAGCAACCGATGTCGGTCATGGATCGGCCGACGTCGGCACCCCCAGGCAGTCAGGGACTGGCGTCGGTCACCTGTGGTTCGAGCTGCGAGTATGTTATGGGCAGTTGGTTGACGAACCAAGTGTTTGCATGTTTAGAGCTATTTTTAGACTAAGAGCTGTGGATTTAATTATTGTATTATTATCTAATTATTGTTTGGATGAGATCTATATATGGACTCATGATTATATTGTAAAAGTGTTCTAGAAATCCATAGAGCTTTTAGAGAGAGCTAGTGTAGCTCCTCCTAGTTCCAAAGGGGTGCTGAGTGTGTATGATCAGGGAGAGTTGCAAGGTCTGCAAGGTCAAGGAGCTGATCCACCGGGGTACTGGTTGAAGAATAATAAGGACTTGGTGAGGCAAGGACAAGGGTTCTTCAGGGGTGTAGAGATATCTACATGGTGAGTAAGGTCTAGTGATTTGCAGGTAGCAGCAGAAAACAGGAGATCTACTTGGAGTACGGTTGTGTACTTGGTGAACTGGTAGCGTGTTACTGACTGGTTGAATAGGTGAACATCAATTCTACATTGGAGTTGATTGTTGGGACCAAGAGAGAGAGGGAAGAAGGTCTTGAGGCGTGGCAAACCTTTGAGGTGGAGGAAGAAGTGGCATCTTCCTTATTGTATATTCTTCTGAGTGATTATTAATACAATTGTGTATTGTCTCTCATATTCTTGTGTTGTTTCATATTTCTAGTTACTTATTGATTCTGGTATAATTCTGTGTTTATTTGCTAATACAAGAAGTAATCACATGTGTTCTAATTGGTAGAGCAAGATCTTGACTCAGTAGGGATTAGAGCATGTTTATTGTTCTGGGGGTTTCCCTGACATTAAAGTCCATTTCATTCATAGATGTGTGTATCTTCACCATCTTATTCAAGATTTACTTGAAAGTGGTGAAATAACTTTGGATAATGTGTCCATGAGATTCAATCAATATTTAGGTATCTATAAAAACCCTTTTTTGTAACATAATACCAATAAAAATCATAATCAACATCAATCCAACAACTAGAATCATAATAAACCTCCTCATAATTAGAATCCAAGGTAGAACTAGCAACAAAAGAATTATAATCAAGATCAAAATACCCATTCTAATCAAGCTAATTATAAAAGTGGCCCTTATGAATATAATGTTTTAGGTCACATCACTAGTGAAAATATCACTATCATTAAGATAAATACTAAGCCATTTTCCAATAATACTTGATGACCTTCATCATCCATTCTAAGACCTCCACCTCTATTTGATGATAATCTTCCTTTGGCTCGTAATATCCCAAATTCCACTCAACAACCAAGAGTTACCATTCTTGGCCTTTATTCCCCATCTTCTAATTATAGTAACCCACCACTAACTTTAGGCTATGAAATCACAACTTGACACCCAAGGTTACCATTCAAGGTCCTACACCTTCATCCTTCAAAAATCCCATTCAAGGTCCTTCACCTCAGAAGACTAATCTAATTACTCATATTTATGACAAACCTTATGATATTATGGAACACCTGTAAAAGACACCATCACAAATTTCTATTTTAGATATCTTGTGAACATAAAATTTCCACAATAACATATTGAATGAGCTTTTAATTTAGTCTAAGGTTCTAAGTAACATTTCACATGATAAATTCCATATACTTATGAGTCATCTAGATTCATGCCAACAACTCACCTTTGATCAAATAAATATGTCATCCCTTGGACCTTTGCATAATAACCTACTTACATATAAGTAATCATTTCCTTTCATAAATTTAAATGCATCCTTATATATAATGGTTTAGGGTTAAATATTGTAATGTTAAATATGGTCAAACACTTGGGATACACAACAATAGATCTTCAGCCAAATATCATCATTATCAAAGCCTTTGATAATGAGAAGAAAGAATCTTAGGGTACCATTTGTTTAGATGTTATAATTGGGCCTCTAAACCATGATATTATGTGCCATGTTATTTATTTAGAACTATATTATAACTTGCTCCTTGGGTGACCATGAATTCATGAAGTGTATGTTGTAACTTCTACTCTCTATCAGTGTATAAGTTTTCTCATTCAAAGTTAGAAGTTACTATTCTTGGTGACTCGCATCCATACCAATTCTAGAAACATTTGTAATAAAAATACAAAATCTACAACTATCACTTTAGCATAGAGCATTTCCACAAGAAGGACAAGGATGTAGTTGATCAACCACCTAAATCCAATTATGTGGATCCAAGTACCCTTGCCTTCACTTCATATACACCACCTAATACAATATCCAATCATTTTACTATTCAAGACAATGGATTTTGGGAATACAAAATCAATAATGCTTTTCATATAGCCAAGCTACCTAAAATTCCTAAATCATATGGTAGACCCAATGTTAAATATACTAAACTATAATGGCATAGAAAGGATGATTCTCATCATAAAGGACATGTGGTTTTAATCAAAACTACTTTGTATTAATAATAAAAAATCAAGGCCGATGATGATTCATGGTTATACAATGATGATTTTTCCATTTGCTACCAAAATACAAAGTATCTTATTCCAAATAGGATAATAGATAATCAAGATTATAAGGGTAAAAGCCCATGGGAGAAATAAAAAGGACTTATTGAGCCAATATCAATGCTAAACACAAAGAAACTTGAGGTATTAGATAAAAACCACATGGGGATGACCCCTGATATCTTGAGAGTGACTCTAATTTATCATCCAAAATATACAATGATGTAGAGTCATACTATAACATTTACGATGAGTTGGTTGATACCAATATTTTAACCCTAATACCATTTGTACCATTAATTTTGTGTCATCTTATTCCCCTATTTTCCTTCATCATCCCCATTTGATCAACTGGGACAAACAAGATAATTTTCCACTTAATGATCACAAGCAAAGATTTGCTATTACATGTGAAGAGCAGGTGAACTTCATTAGTCACAAAAAAAAATCAAACTTTGAGGTCCCAAAGTGAAAACCTTTTTGAGGTGATTTTGGACCAGGGTCAAAGTAAAGAAAAAGATGAGTCCCATTGTGAAAACATATTTCAGGCACCATTAGACAGGGAAGTTCACCATCTTTCAAATAAATCCCAAATGTCATCTAATTCTATAATATCATGATAATCAAGAATAAATTCATAATATTTGAAATTATTTGATCAATTATCTCAAGATTCCCCACAAACCTTTGCTAGATGGCCTTTACCAAACCTTGGTGATTCAGATTCTTCCTATTTGGGTGAATTCAATGAGCTAGTCAAACCACTAGATGAATCCAAAGACCAATGTACCATATTTTTAACTATTCTAAAATATGGTTCCATGCTACTTTTAGAGAATTCCACCAAATTCAACATTGGAACACTTACCGATCCTAAATGGATCAAACTTGGATCATCTCTCAGTAAAGAGGAATTTGAGCTTCTTACTACTCTCCTTTGAGAGTTTGTTGATATTTTTGCATGGCTTTATTCAAATATGCCTAACTTGGACCCCTATTTAGTTTTACATCATCTTATTATACACCCTAACTCCAAGCCTATCATGTAAAATTTGAGAAAAATACACCCTCACATAATCATTCTTATCAAGAAAGAATTAGAAAAATTATTGGAGGCAGGGTGTATCTACTCCATTGATTATTTATAATGGATATCCAACATAGTCCCAATCAAGAAAAAGCCACAAGGAGTCTGATTATGCACTAATTTCTAAGAGATAAATAAATCATTCCCAAAGTATGACTTCCATTTACCCAACATTGATATGATTGTTGATTCCATGATAGGGTATGAGATGCTATCTCTTATGGATGGCTTCTCAAGATATAATCAGATAAAAATTGAAATTAAAGACCAACATAAGATAACATTGACAACTTCACGAGGAATGTTTTTCTATCAAGTGATTCCATTTGGCTCAAGAATGTCAATTCCAATGACCAATGTGCAATGACTATCATTTCCATGACATGATGCATGGCATTGTTGAAGACTACATGGATGATGTTTTGGGAGAATCCTAGACTAGATTAGGACATCCAGATGTATTACAAAGAATATTTAAATGACTTCATGAATATAACATAAGGCTTATCCATAAAAAATGCATCTTTGGCATTAATTCAAGTAAATTTATATGTTTCATTATCTCCCATAGGGGCATTGAAGTCAATCCAACCAAGATTAAGGCCATTATAGAAATACCTCCACCTTCTAATCTCAAGCAACTCTATAGCTTGCAAGGTAAGATCTAATCTATTAGGTGGTTTATTTATCAATTAAAAGATAGATGTCATAATTTTACTCATCTCCTAAATAAAGGTACCATTTTATCATGAAATATAGATTATCAACAAGACTTTTAGAAATTGAAATAATATCTGGTAAATCCACATACTCTAACTCCACCTACACCTATAAATTCATTGCTTCTATACATCTCAATAACTAAATATGCATTGGGGGAATTCCTAGAATAACATAATGATCAAGGGAAAGAATGAGATGTATAATAGTTGAACCACACATTAGTTTCCTAAAAACATAATTATAGATTAGTTGATAAGGCCTATTTAGCCATGGTTTTTATAACCCAAAATTTATAACATTATATGCTCAAAAACAAAAACATTATCATTGCCAAAGTACACCCACTCAAATACCTACTTTCTAAAGCAATCTTGACTAGTCATATGGCCTAATGGATCATGATATCAAGTGAATTTGAGATTGAATATGTTCATCAAAAGGCCATCAAGGGGTAATCACTTGTAGATAATCTTGTTGAAGCACCCTTATTAGATACCAAGCTACTTATTTTCAATTTTCGTGATGAGTTGATCATGACTCTAGATGAAATTTATTTTGAGCATCAACATTGTACCCTTTACTTTGATGGTTTATACACTTATCATGGATCAAGATCTAATATTTTATTCATGATACCATAAGGGGATCTCATTCCCAAATCATTTCACATTGGTTTTTCTTGTACCAAAAATATAGTAGAGTATGAAGTACTCATTACAAGGCTTTATCTAGAAGTATAATGAAATATCAAAAAATTATATGTTCATGAAGACTCTTAGTTTATTATAAATTAGTTAATATAGTAATACCATACCAAAGATGACAAGATTATTCCTTATAAAAATATGATGGACCATCTTAAACAAAGATTTAGACACATCTGATTTGAATAGATTCTAAGGCCCAAAAACAAGATCATTGATGCAGTGGCAATAATTGGTTCACTAATAGAAATTATAGATCATGCTATGTGTTACCAATTCCTCATTAAACATATCTTAAGATTAGATCATGAACATTCCAAATCTGAAATGGTATATGATATTGTTGGTCCCAACTCATCTTGACACTTAGATATATATACCTACCTTCATGATAATATTATCCCTTTTAACCTTTCCCATAACAAACAAAATACCTTAATTCATACCACTTCTCGTTATACCATTCTCACTACCACACTCTATGGTACAAGATATGATGGAAATCTACTTTATTATTTGGATTTAACATAGTCCATATTAGCACTTAAAGAAGTAAATGAATGGATTTATGGGGCCCACATTAGTGGAGTGGTTATTTCCAATAAACTCCTACATATATGGTATTATTGGCCCATTACAGAGGTTGATGAATGTTCTTATGTAAAAAAGTGTGTGGCTTGTCAAAAGCATACCAATATCATTCATGTGTTATCACATCTACTTCAGCTGATCACTACACCATGGCCATTTTCCACATGGGGACTCAATCTCATAGGGAAAATCAATCTTACTTCATTATATAGCCATAAACATATCCTTACTACAAATGAATCTTTTGCAAAGTGGGTTGAAGCCATTCCACTCACCTATGCAACTGGGAAACAAATTTCAAAATTCATTCTAATTATCCACTTTGGCATTCCCTTTGATCTCATTTATGATAATGGTAATTCTTTTAAAAATAAGGACATCAAATTCCTCTGTGCCAAATACTAGATCAAACAACACTTTTCCACTACCTATTTTACTCAAAACAATGGCCAAACTGAAGCATTTAACAAAACCATGATCTAAATCCTTAAAAAAATTGTTAATGATTTTGGTTGTGATTGGAATTTTCAACTATTTCCCTCCCTCTAGGCCTACTATATCAATACCCACACCCCAATAGGAGCCACACCATACTCCATTATTTATGGCACTGAAACTATTTTCCCTATCAAGATTGAGTTGCCTTTGTGCATTTCATTATATAATATTATTGATGAGGAAGAATATAAAGTTTATAGGCTTCAAGAATTACACCTACTTGATAAAAAATAGGTAACTAATTTGAAAAATCTCTAGGATTATCAGAATGAGTTGCATCATAACTACAAGTGTATAAAACACAAAGACTTTGAAATTGATGATCTAGTCTTAAAATAAAATTAAAAGAATACCAATGCATCATGTGAAAAGAAGAGAAGTTTGAACCTGATTGGTTGGCCCCATTCATCATCACAACTAACTATAGTTCTAACACGTATAGATTAGATACACTAGATAGAGAAGAGATATATGAGCCTATGAATATTATGCATCTCAAGTGTTTTTACACTTGATTTACTTGAACATTGTCTATGAGAACCCCTACTTGGGGGAAAGACCTAGGGATGCCTTCACTTCATCCCAATTCTAAATTGAGTCAGTCCATCTTGATCTTATTCCCTTGTCCTATTACCATTCTTAATCTTGATTTTGATTTATCAGTACATCAGATGATTCTAGACTCCATAATTTAGAGAAATTTTCAAGTAAATTATTAGATTTGGTCACCATCAACACATTCAAGACAAGCAATATATAAAAGTAGATTATGGATGATTTCCTTATATGATGGTATTTGAAATGCATCTTTTGGATCATTTTAAAACCTGTACCATTTATTTTGATCATACGCCATTCCCATTTTCAACCTTGTTGATTTGTGGTAACATCTACTAGGGTTGAACTGCATTGACCTGAGGTCCATTTGGACTATGTAGGTAGCACTCAAGTTTATTAGTCACCTCTTTTCCATGTTCTCACCAATTTACAAGTAATTTAAGCCATGCTCTTATCATTTTATGAGTTAAACCATTATACATCTTGTAATCCTCCATTGAGTTACGAGGCCAAAGAACCCAAAAACATTATAAATAATTTGAAAACCCATAAAAATTTTAAAATCCTAAAAAAAAATTAAAAACAAAAAAATTTCCAAAAAGGTCTTAAAATCTCCATGAGATATATTAAACCATAAAATTTCTACTTATTTTGTCATCATGTTTTCTAGTGGGCTTTGTCTTTGTTCTAGATGACATGGTTTGCCATATTTTTGAGTGGGAACCACTTATCCAACCATGATCATTTCCAATTACCATAGCCATTGATTCATTTACCATCCCATTTATAGGATAAGTAAATAAACTTGAGGTCCACATGACCTATGTAGGTAACACTTTGTTGTATGAGGCATTTAGGTCAATTTGGCCAATCTTGTTGCCATTCCATTTTCCCAATTTACCTCAAAAACCTCATACTATTTTGCAAGTTTGCCTTTTCCTATTATTATTATATAATAAAATCTTTTACTTATTATCATTTTTATTATTTCCCACATCCCTAGGATAACTAAATTTGGCATGAAGTCCATAAGACTGTGTAGGCAACATCAAATTGCATGGGGTATTTGGAGTTAGCTCAGCCACCCATTCCTTTTTCTTATATCCCCCCTTTCATTGAGGTTGTTGTCTTTCCCTATAAATTTTCCTATATAGCTTAGGAAAAAAATATCCCAAAGTAATGCCTTACATTCACACATGCATAAATGTTTCACTAATTAGCTATTTTTATGGTGTGTTTATGTGTTTGTCAATAATGATTATGTTTGATTATTCTTGGTGTGTTTCTTTGCTTTTTATCTTGAACAAATAGATTATTTCTATTTATTTTATTTTCAATTTGTGTTTGCTTGATTCTTTGTATGCTTATTTGTTTCACTTTTCTATCTTTGCCTTGACTAAGTCCACTATGTTACTGGGGTCATCACCCTAGTGCTTCCTATCATGCATTTGTACCTGAGTCCATCCGTTGGAATTTTTTAGCATTGTCATCATGATTTTTTATCATTGGTGCATTGTTTTTAATTGTCTATTGGATCAAGGGTTGGGTATTATGCATGTTAGGATCTGTACATCATGGTTTTTTATATCATGGTGCATATCATTTGGTGTTACATCAAAAATCAATATCTAGAAGTCTAATTAAAAATGCTATAGCAAACACTCTCTTTGTCTACTATCCTCCAACCAATTAATCAATTGCCTAATCATCATTTCTCAAAATTAAAATATAACCTAATAAGGAAAACCATTAAGACTAATCAACAATCAAATTCACCTTACTAGTGTAGCTCCTTACATCATTAATCAAATTTGATATCTACCCTGTTGGGGCACATTATTGTGATCAATTGAGACAACCCTTTTTGGGAACTATTCCATCATTTAGTCTTTATTCTAATTCAAATCCCTTATATTTCTCCCATTATTTCTTCTTCCTCTCTTTTTTAAGGGCCCATCTATTTCAACTTCTTCCCCAACCATCCCTTCTAGGGGGTATCTAGGGCTAATCAAGCATCCTTTTGGGCATCAATTTGAGTTTATCAACTCATAAATTTTCAAAAAGATAAGAGTGAAGACATAATTATTCAAGTGTTATCAAATTTATTCTTAATGACTTTTTCATTCTTTAAAAATATGTTATTTTGCCTAGTGTCTTTCAACACCTTCCCAAATGGGGGAAAAATTTAGACACTTAATTTTAACCACTTTCATGTCTAAACTACAATCAATAGTGACTTTTCATAATTGCATGCAGGATTAGCCAAAAATCACCACTAGACCTACTTTACCTACACAACTACTGATTTAACCCAAAATCGCAATGATACATCCTAGATTGGGGTAGTGATCATATTACATAATTAATCTTATTGAATGCATCCTAAATTAAATCAACCCTTTACAAGTGTCTTCACAAGGAAATTAAGTGAATACTTGATTGACAAATAGAAACATTGTAAAAAATCCATCATTCTTCTAATTATTGATTAATCCCATTTAATCAAGCCTAATCATTCATCTAATAGGAAAATACATGGATTTGTAATTATCATATTTTATTGAAATAAAAATTAGAATGTTGACACAAAAATAAATGACATCATCAGGAAAAGTGTGCAAGAAATCAAAGGTTATGACATACCTTACACCTATCTTACACATTGTTCCTCTTACACCCCTCTTACACACTCCAAGAGGGCCAATGACTGCACTTTTTTTTAAACATGCATTCCATATTGTATAAGGCATTAAATGGAATCTCTTACACACTCCATGCATGTAATCATATATTTGAGGACTGATCCTCAACCCTCCATGTTAAGATGAGATGAATGGTTCATAATGGTTTAGTAAATCTATAAATAAGAACTTCACACCTCTCATTTCAAAGAAGTTTTTCCATGCAAAATTACACTACCAAATTACACAAGGAGCTTCAACACTCTCACACCAAGCCAAATCCAAATCAAGTGTAGACAAGGAGAGTGCTTCCCACATGAGGATTCATGCATTGACAAAGACTTATACATCTACAAGTTGAGCTCAACCTCCTTAGACCAGTCCACATGTGAATCTTCAAGGGAGGTGAAAATCATGGTTATTTATTTTCCAATTACATTTATTTATTATTTTCCACATAGCTCAAACTCTAGGTTAGGCTTGATAAGTTATGTCTTTAAGTTATTTTGATTTTTGTTCACTAAAATTTTTCTAATCTCTCTTTGATTCCTGATATATAGTGGCCACATGAAAATTGTTTATATCTTTATTTATTATGGTAGTATAAAGGAAGAAATATTTATATGCTTCATTAGAATTAATCATTTCCATAATATCCTATTAGTTTCTTTGTTTAGATTTAGGAAAGAGATATTACATGATGAAGGAAAAAATATTAATTAAACTAGGTTGGTTGGTATAGTTAACTTATAGAAAATACATTATATTAGCCAGGCTGATGCAGTTAGGAAATGAACTCTAGGAAAAATATATTATATCAGGTTAGATGATGTAGTCATGAAAGTAGAATATAAGTAAAACATATTTTATTAGGTTTGTCAATACAATCAAGAAATCAAATAGAAAATGTATCAGGTTCACTGATACAATTGGATGAAGGATGATAAATATTTAGATTGTATTGGTCTATCCAATGTAGTTAGGGAGATAAACATATATAACTATATTAGGTTGTTTGATGTAGTTCACACACACAAACAATTATATTATGTTTGTGTATGTAATTATAACACAACAATAATGATATCAGGTTGGCCAATATAATATACAATATATTAAATAATTCAACTAATAAATTAGACCCAATTTTTAATAATAATATTAGGTAGATTTACTAAAAGGATTTGACTGATAGTTTGGGCTCTTAAATATCTTACTTATTCATTGATTAATGTTAGATTGATATTTCATAACACTAACTATAGAGGATAAACTATGTTTCTATCCCACTAACCCTAATTTTGAGGGTAAGGTGAGATCAAATTCCCTGGGAGATATGCTCCTCTCAAGTGCACCACAAAATCAAATAGATGGTTTATTTCTTAAAATAAAATAAAAATGGAATCCTAGGCATTTATTATATATCATGAGGTACGTGGAAACTATCATTTGTGTTTAGTATTTTAAAATGGTTTGAGTATTGGGTCAATACCCTCATACCACAATGTTGGTAAAATAGACAACCACTTAGACTGTAACAATAATATCTTTGTATTTTTAACACTACCCAAACATAATTTATAATGAAAACCAAAGAAAGGTAAAATAAAGTTCAAAAATTAATGTCAAAAACTAATTTATAGCATTCAATGAACTAAAATAGTTAAACATACAATAATATCAGACTGATTCATAAAGTTAGATACTCAATATGCTAAAAATTAAACACATAGAACCATATTAGGTTGGTCAATGTAGTTTTAAACATAGAAAATAATTATATCAGGTTGGCCAATGTATTTAATGAAAACATAAAACAAACTCAAGTTGGTTGATTCCATTTGCAAATAGAAAGGAAAATATAGTGGGTTGGTTGTGTTAAGCATGAAATATACTGAGAGGGGGAGTGAATTAGTATATTATATATCTTGTACTTAATTTTATTTCTTTTCTTTAACAACTTAATCACACATTCAAGATATGCAATAAAAATAAAATAATAACATGCACCACACGAGAGAGAGAGAGAGAGAGAGAGAGAGAGAGAGAGAGAGAGAGAGAGAGAGACCAAGTTTTTAAGTGGAAACCCAAAGTGGGAAAAAAAATGGAGAATAGTCTCAAGTATATGAATGAGCACCAACTCAAATTATAAATTTTTCAAGAACCAACTTGCAAGAGAACCAACCCCTTTATCAAGCACCAACATAAAAACTATTTGTGAGCACCAACCCATAGGAGCATTAACCCCTCTTGTGTATAAAACACAACTATCTCTCAATGTTGCTTACTCAACACATGATAGAACTCTATGATATCTCATGTTTTTCTCTCCTCTTTTCTTATATAAAATAATTAAAAAACCATGTACTCTCTTGCATACCAAAAATGGCTTCTCAAGCCTTTATTTATATCTTTCCAAATGACTTTTGGCATTCACCCTTTGTGACCCTTCAATCCTCATGGAAAATGGCACCAAAATTGCATGACCCTTCATTTCCTTGCATTTGAAAAGTCACATGGTGACCCTTCATAAGCAAATGCATCCTTTCCTCTTTTGTCTTTATCTTCATGACTTTTTTTATTCACCCAAGTGTCCCTTCATAGAAAAATATGCCATACCCTCTTTTGTCTTCACATGGTGACTCTTGGAATTCCTCAAGATGACTCTTTATGAGAAAATGCATCCTATTATTCTTTTGTCTTTACCCTGTGACTCTTTGGCTTCTCGATGGGCCCTATTTTGATTTACATACAATCAAAAAAATATTCATTAATATTAACACATATTAGCCAAAATATGAATATTGAAAACAAAATTAAATGCAATGGGGCCTTTATCACCAATGCTAGACCTTTGAAATCAATGACAATATTTCCAAAAATATCCCCCTTTGTCATTTATGGAAACCTTAAAATGAAACTACCACATCCTAAAACTTGTACTACACATGTCAACTTACGCATACTACCATCTAAAAAATATATAGTAACTCCCCCTTACTATGCAACATGTACCTATTTCTGCACTGTACCTATACCTATACTTGTATCTATTTCTATTCTTTTCCCCCTTTGACATCAATGGTAAAGGGCCTATACTAGAGCTAACACTTAGCTCCCCCTTAACTGATGTTGATACTCAATGTCAAGAAGTGAAAGAAATTACTCCCAACTTATCTCATAGATACTCAAATGTGTCTTTTGATAGTGCCTTTGTGAAAATATCTACAATCTACTTTGTAGTACTGATATATTCCATCTTAACCTATTGATCTGCAACCTGCTCTCTCAAGAAGTGATATCTGATAGGAATATGTTTTGTTCTTGAATGCATCATTGGATTCTTATAAATATTAATAGCACTTGTGTTGTCACAAAAAATAGAAATAGGTTCATCATATTTTACATTGATATCTTTTAAAGCTTGCTTCATCCAAAGCACTTGAGTATAACACAATACCATTGTAATATATTCTACTTCAACTGTAGAAAGTGATGATGAATTCTACTTCTTGCTTAGCTATGATACTAAGCTATCACCAAGGAATAAATTTCCTCCACTTGTACTCTTTCTATCATCAAAGTAACCTACCCAATCTGAATCTATATAAGTAACCAAAGTGAAATCTCTGCTTGTGGGATACCATAATCCATAATCTAATATCCCCTTGATATATCTAAATATTCTCTTCACCAACTGAACATGACTATCTTTAGGAGCTAATTGATATCTTGTAACCATACTTACTGCATGCATGATGTCTAGCCTTGATGCTATCAAATATAAAATACTACCAATCATAGATCTATACAAATATTGATTTAAAACAGGTGAATATTCATCTTTTCTCACCTTATTTCCTGTACTCATTGGTGTGCCAACTGGTACACAATCCTCAAAACCACATTTCTTCAACATTTCCTTGGCATATTTACTTTGAGATATGAAAATTCCTTTATCTGACTGAAATATTTGCAATCTTAAGAAAAATGACAATTTTCCAAGCATAGACATCTCAAATTATTTTTGCATATTATCAAAAAATTCTTTTGTCATCTTTTCAATGTTTCCTCCAAAAATGATGTCATCAACATATACCACAAAAATCAATTTATGCTCACCTTCTATTTTGATGTAGAGATTACTATCAACAAATCCTCTCTTGAAACCTTGATCTTGTAGGTACTTATCAAGTTTTGCATACCAAGCTCTGGGAGCTTGTTTCAATCCATACAATGCTTTCTTCAATCTGCAAACATGGCTACTAACATTTGAGAGAATAAATCCCTCAGGCTACTTAATGTAGACCTCTTCTTCTAGATTTCCATTTAGGAAGGTAGATTTGACATCCATCTAAAACACTTTGAAAATTTTAAACACTGCATATGCAATAAACATTATAATAGCCTCTAGCCTTTCCACTGGTGTAAAATTTTCTTAAAAATATATTTCCTCAATCTAAGCATATCCTTTACATACTAATCTTGCTTTATTCCTGGTCACTTCTTCATTTTCATTAAACTTATTTGTGTAAACCCATTTTATTCCTATCACATTGTGATCTTTTAGTTTAGGCACTAATTCCAAAGTATCATTCTTTTCTATTTGATTTAATTCTTCATCCATTGCCTTAACCCAATGCTTATCATGTCTAGCTTCTAAAAAAGTTCTAGGCTAAATTTTGGATAACAAAGATAAATTAACTTGCTCAGATTCACTTACCATCATTCTTTTGGTGTGAATTCCTTCATTTATATCTTTAATGATGTCACTTTCATTGTGATTTCTCTGGACATATTTGGAGGGGGTTTTGGCATCTTTTTTCTCCTTCTTCTCATCTTCATCTAATTCTTCAAAATCTTCCTCTTCAATGATTTTAAGAATGTCTACTAGATCACTGATTCTTTGTGTTCCATCTTCTTCTATCCTGACACTTGCACTTTCAATTATCTTCTTGGTTCTTTTTTTATAACATTTATAAGCTTTACTTTTTCAAAAATAACCAAGAAATATACCTTTATCTACTCTGGATTCAAACTTACCAAGTTTTTCATCGATTCTCTTTATAAAGCATCTGTTGCTAAAAAATCTAAAATAATCAATCATAATTGGTTTGTCTTTCCATAGCTCATAAGGAGTCTTGTCACTATTGACTCTCAATAATTCTCTATTCTAGATATGCACTATTGTACCAACTACCCCTCTCTAATATTTATCTAGTATCTTAGATTCATTTAGCATTGTCCTCACCATCTCCTGAACTATTCTATTTCTCAATTCAACTACTCCATTTTACTGTGGAGTTATGGATATTGAATAATGTTTATTTATTATATGGTTTTCACAATACTCAATAAATTAATTTGACATGAATTATCCTCCTTGATCTAATCTTAGGCACTTAATCTTCAAACTGGTTTCATTCTAAATTAATGCTTTGAAATGTCTGAAAGCTTCTAATTTTTTCTTTAAAAACATTACCTAAGTCATACGTAAAAAATCATCAATAAGAAACATGAAATATCTCTCACCTTGAGTACTTTGAGTTCTCATAGGTCCATATAAATCAGTGTGAACAAGCTCTAACATCTGAGTGGTCGAGTAATCTTTTGTTTTGAACCACCTTCTGGCCTACTTCCCATGCTGACAAGGTTTACAAAATGTGTTGGATGGCTTTATAATCTTTGGAAGATTTTTGACTACTTGCTTCATGTTGATGTTGACAATATTGCCAAAATTTATGTGTCCCATTCTCCTATTCCATAGCCAAAAAATTTCAATCTGACTCAAACAACATCTTTGACCTTTGATGTCTAATAACATATACAAATTTTTGCTTGTTCTCTAAGCATTTGCAACTAACAGATATGAATCTTTTCTCTTAATTTCATAACCTTATGCATAAAACTTTAGTGTGTGCCTCTGATCACATATTTGAATTACACTCAAAAGATTATGCTTAAGACCTTCTACATACAAAATATTTTTAGTTTTAGTTCTACCATTATCCAAACTTAGTGTACCTTTTTCAACAATTTTGGCAGTAGTATTATCTCTAAATTTCACTATGCCACCATTTATCTTCTTCAAGGTTATGAACTTATTCTTATCTCTTGTCATATGCCTCAAACATCCATTGTCAATGGACCATGGATTTTCTTCATTTATTACATGTAAATCTATCTGTACCAACATAGACTTTTTAGGTTGTTTTTTCTACCATGAATTTGTCTAAACTTTCTTCTTGATGAATGGAGCCTTGAAATTCTAGTCCTTCTTGATTGACTCAAACATGCTTATATAGTATTGAGCTATGTTCAAAGTTATTTCACTTGTAACATATTATGGCCTTTTCATTAAAACTTGATAGAGGAGAAAAAGAGGTGTGGATTCTATTTGACTCTACGTGATTTTTCTTCTCCTTATTTTTAAAATTGTTAGAACATTTTTGACATTCTATTTTCTTATGACCATATCCATTATAATAAAAATAGTAACCATAAAAATAAGACCTGTTTGTGTATCTCTAACCTAATTGCCTTTGGTAGCTCTATTCCTTCCAACCTTTTTTGTTTGAAATGTCTTTTATATTCTTAACTTCTCTTTTTATTTCCTCTTTTATAAGAGCTTTAGCATAGCTATTCCATTTTCTATGTTAACCTTGTCTGTGAAAGTAGTGGCCTCCCCTTTCTCTTGTTCAAATCTAATACCTATCTTATCTGACATTGATCTTTGACTTTTTAATATCTTATTCAACATATTAGTGTTATTCTCAAATTTTGAATCATTGGATTCTCTATCATTGATTACTTTATTTATTTTCTCAAGATCTGCTTTTAAAGAAGTAATTCAATAACATACCTTTCACATTCTTCACTTAATTTTTTTAACTGTGCCATTAGATCTTTTTTATTTTTTTTTAATTCTTCAAAGTGTGCTTGTAGATCTTCAATTATTTCCTTAGACTCATTTTCATTTTTCTCGATCTGGAGCTTTAATCTTCGATTCTTCTTCTCAAGAGATTTTAACTCTTCTAAGGCAAAAATGAGTTCTCCTTATAGATTCACTTTAGCTTTATCCTATTATTCTTCTTGATCATTTATACTTTTGCTTGCAGAAGCATCTTCATGTATGGCCATAAGTAAAATCTCTTCTTCTTTTAAATCACTGACTCCACTATCTTCGATTGAGCGAGGATCTTTAGAATACAAACTCTTCTTCTTGAATCCCTTCTTGAATTTTCCTTTGAAATTCTTCTTGGATGTAGACTTTTCTTCTTCATTATCACTATTACCCTTATCTAGGAACTTAGCTGTAAAATGTCCAATTTTTCCACAATTAAAACTTTTAAAAGGTAATTTTCCTTGATATTTATTTGTGCCCTTTTTTGGATTGAAAATTAATAAAGCTCTATTGTCATCTTCATCATCGCTAAAAATGTCACTTGATTCTTGAATCTTAGCCTTCTCTTTATTTGATGTCTTGAAAGTAACTTCTCTCTTTGAGGGTTTCTCTTATTTGGTCCACATCTCATATGTTGTAAGAATACCATATAGCTCATCCATCTTTAGCTTAGCCAAATTGTTCATCTATTTAATTGCTAAAATTTTTGCATCATATCTCAATGTTAGAGATCTCAAAACTTTTTGTACCACGATTGATTCTTCTAAATTTTCTCTAAGACCTTGAATCTAATTAACTATTTGATCAACCTATAAAAGGTAACTTGCTATATTTTCTTCATCTTCCATATTCAAACTCTCAAACTATCTTCTAAAAGTCTAAAGCTTAGCTTGTTGAACCTTTCCATCACCTTTGTAAATATTCTCAAGCTTTACCCAAGTTTAATGAGTATATTTACATTACATAACTTTAACAAATTTTGATTCACATAAACCACATCAAATATAATTTAAAGATTTATCATTATTTTCACTTTCCTTATTTTCCATCAAAGTAGTTACAAGTGTCTGTGGTTCTTCATATTCCTCTACCATTGCTTGCCAAATATTGAATCCAAGGGCCATAAAATAAGTCCTCATATTTAAGCTCTAAAAAGCACAATTCATCCCATCAAACAAAGGTGCCTTATTTGTAGAAAAACCTTCATGTGATCCATCAATCATGCTTTCCCTAATCTACATTCAAGTTGTAAATTTTTTTCAAAAAGGAACCTACTCTGATACCAATTGTTAAGCATGAAATATACTGAGAGGGGGGGGGTGAATCAGTATATTATATATCTTTTCCTTAATATAATTTATTTTCTTTAAACACTTAATCACACATTCAAGATTTGAAATAAAACTAAAATAATAACATGCACCACACAAGAGAGAGACACACACACACACCAGATTTTTATATGAAAACCCAAAGTGAGAAAAACCATGGAGAACAATCTCAAGTATATGAATGAGCACCAACTCAAATTAAAAAGTTCGCAAGAACCAACTACTTTACCAAACACCAACATAGCAAAAATTTATGAGCACCAACCCATAAGAACACCAAACCTTTGTAAATATTTGTGAGCACCAACCCACATGAGCACCAACCCCTTTTGTGTATAAAACACAACTATCTCTCAATGTTTCTTACTCATCAAATGATAGAACTCTAAAATATCTCCTCTTTTCTTATATAAAACAATTACAAAACCATGCACTCTCTTATATATAAAAAATGGATTCTCAACCCTTTATTTATATCTTTCCAAATGATCTTTGGCATTCACCCTTTATGACCCATCAATCCTCATAGAAAATGCTTGCATGACCCTTCATATCCTTGCATTTGAAAAGTCACATGGTGACCCTTCATAAGCAAATGAATCCTTTCATATTTTTTATTTATCTTGGTGACTTTTAATATTCCTTAAAGTTTTCCTTCATGGAAAAATGTACCATACCCTCTTTTGTCTTCACACGGTGACTCTTGGAATTCCTTAAGATGACTCTTCATGAGAAAATGTGTCCCATTCCTCTTTTGTATTTACCCCATGACTCTTTGAATTCTCCATGAGCCCTATTTTGATGTATATGAAACCAAAAATATATTCATTAATATTAAATAAATATTAACACATACTAGCCAAAATATGAATATTAAAAACACCATTAAATGCAATGGGACCTTTATCACCAATACAGACCTTTGACATCAATGACAATATTTCTAACAGGTTGATATTATTGGTTAAAGGATAAAACTAAGATAGAAATATATTGGGATAATTAATTCAATCTTACAAAGGTATGAAGTTAAGATTAAGTTTCACAATAGGTTTACCATAATATATGCAAGACTACGATTAGCCTACAACTATGATATCTCAATAGATCTAGACTCATATATAGTTAATAAAATAGATCCTATGATACCTAATTTTTGGATAACGAATAATATATATATAAGAGGTTTACCTAAGTCAAAAATTTCAAGAGGAGAGTGATCCAAATCCCAAGCCTATAACACAAGAAAACAACTCTATCCAGACCTTTATGAAATTAATTGATTTTAAATAAGCAATGTAAGAATTTATGCAAGTAAGGTAAAATAAAATAAATGGGGAAGGGTTAGAATGATCATAAAGGATAAGGTTACATGGTCAAAAAATGGGGCAGTAACCTAAAATGGAATATGGTAAGTCTAGGTAATCATATACCTACACAACTTATTCGGTGTAGAGAGAACCTAGATAAGGATACACACACATTCATTCACTAAGAAACAAGAAACATATAATGTACTATGTAAATAAATATAATAGTATAAGGTTATAAATATTTACATTGGACTGGACCTATTGAGCCTCAATCTCCCCTAGCTCAAGTGGAGCTTTGCAAGAGATGTTATGGGTTGAATACTTCAAATGGGTTATAAAATACTCAAGATATCCTTATATAAACACTCCCAATTACTCATATTAACTATCAAAGACTACCAAAATATAAGATTATTTTAGATAAGATCCTAATCCTAACTCCTCAAAATGTTATTTAGGGTAGAATTACAAGTGGAAGTAGAGAAAATAAAAATGTACATATTTAATTTAAAAGGGAACCACAATATTGGTGTACTACCAAGCTTATCTTTCAACATATCAAACACTTATTGATACTTATTAATCAAGTTTAAAGTGCTATCCTTTTATAAAATTTATTTTTAGATATTTAATATATTTTCATAGCTCCAAATGAACTAACAATAATACCATATGTGGCCTATGAAAATGTTCACATCTCATTGAGTGTTACATTCCTCAAGTTGTAATATAATATCAATATTTGTGAGATCAAAAACCATTCCTTCTTTAAATATGAAATTGCTTATCCCAAATCGTGTGATGAAAATGCACTTATTCAAGTTGAGAGAGATTTAAATTATAAAACTTCACTTGGACATTTGCCTAAGGTTTGTGGGGTGATCTTTCACCAACCCATAGGCAATCTAATCATCTAAATAGAATACAAGAAACTAATGGATGAAGTATTTAAATGATGTGAAAAAATTGTTGTCACTCAATTTTTCACCCTTCGAGAGGTTATTCAAGCTGCCTAAAAATTTAGTGAAACATTGGATTACCTATAAGCCTATGGGTTGCCTATAGCATAGGTAAACCTCTAGATTGAAAGGGCTATCTCCCTAGATTCGTCTTTGATAGTTTATCACCTATACTACTTGCTTTCTTGGATGAAAAGAGATAGAGAAAACATGAAATAAATATATCATAACAAGGTGATGCACCAATTTTAACCTGACCACTACCAACTAACTATAAGTACACTTCAAACACAAGCCTAATCTGCATATGACACTACCCCAAAACTGCCCTTGCATTAGTATTTCTCATGAAGGTTTTTGAAGCTAACCTAAGCTAGGAGGACTAGAAAAAAGGTCATAAAATCACACTAGTGTAGATATAACTCACTAAACTCATTAAAACTACATTATAACACTTCAAGAGACATGAAATAGACTTTCAAAGTTAAATATGGATGCAAGTAAGGACAACATGCTAAGGAAGAGAAGCTATCACTTAGTAAGATTAAATAGCTTAATATACACAATGAAAAAAACTCATGTATAAGGTAAAATAAATAATTATTTATTTATCAAAGGAAAAAAATGAGTATGTATTTTCCATGCTCAAGTGGAGGACACATTTCCAAGACAAAGTGGCTCAATATATAGCACGAGTGTGAAAGATGAGAAGTGTGAATGAGAGACAAGGTAGACAAGTGTCATGTGAGTTATAAGAAGAAGAGGAGTTAGGTAAAAGTAATAATAGACTTAAAAATCCATGTGTATCTCCTTTTTATATGATCCAACTCTCTGAGTGGCATGAGAGGTTGAAATGCATGCTTGACACCTTGACTAGCTTCTTGAAACTGTCTTTCTTCTTGACATGTTGTAGGACAAGTGGCCTTCTTGGTGGTCAAATAATATTCTACTAAATTTTTTATATACACTTGAAAAATATCATCTGAACCCAATAGGTTTTCTTTAACACATCACCCCACTCTCTTACAAGGTGTCTAGAGGGCTCTTCATCTCCTTAGGCCTATTTTGTACACAAGTGTCAAAACTTGGTTTTAGATAATATATATCATAAAAAATTCATGTATGGCTTATTTAAATCATATTGGATGTGAAATAATACATTTTTAGATCTCAAACTATCCCCAACAAGTCATTATCTACTAAAATCCTTAATTAGGCCTCATTCCTTGTAGCCTTTTTTCCTACTTTTTTCCTTGTGTAGGAGTTGTATATATTATCTTGAAAAATTAAAGGAATATTGTATGACCCTATATCATATTACAATTCCATGTCAAATTTAATGAGCTAAAGCCAAGTGAAAGTCTACTTTTCCTGCATATCTCTTCTGCCAATTAGGCCTCTAGGCTTAGAAAGTGGATTTTGGTCCTAAACTCCTCCTACACTTGTGAAACCTTTGGGAAGTGTGTAATTAACTTTATAAATTAAAATACCAACCTAAATGTCAAGTTTTGGATTATATAACATTTTGTTTATAGCTAAACCATGAAATGGCCAAAAATAAGCTCTTCATAACCCTGTTTGGACTACCTTGCAAAATGAATTTTGTTTAGTCTCTTCTAAAGGTTATTGAGAAAATTTATTGATTTTATGAGATTAAATAAGTATAATATGACTTCCTCCAATGATTTTCAAGTATCCATCTCTACAAAATCCCTTCAAACACCAAAAATGAACACAAAATAAGGCATGTATGGCAATCCATATTATAGTTCATACAGATAAAGTATATGTGAAGAACCTCTTTAGGGTCATAAAAATAATCTAATATGTTTCAAGATAAATTTATGGCATTTTATGTGCTTTATAATTCTATCTATACAAACTAGTCATTATAGCTCTCCTAGGTAGCCTGAAAATACTTTGGACTCTTAATGATGATTCATAAGTTGGATTTATGAATCCTCTAGAAAATTTCACAAATTTGAATTAAATTAAGGTGGATAACTTCCCCTAGGATCACAGTGTCCCATTCAAATCTTCTTGACCATATCAAGCAAAACAAGATGGCCTCTTAGATTGAAACAAGGCATTATGTGGGGTCTAAGCAAGTTTGCAATTTGTAGGTAGTTGTTTGAGTTTTATTTTTGTCTCAAATAACCTATTAATTAGGCATATTACATTCCTATTTAACTCTTTCAATAGTTATCTAAACACAACCCTTCACCAAACTCTCTGCTTATGCCACTAGCCTATGCCTAGGGTTCTTAGATCAAGTTGGTAGTCATACCCTAGCTACTTGTTTTCACCTTTATTACCACTATTAGATGTATGAGATCTCATGGAAGTGTTTTTAAATGTTCTTCACTATCTCCTCAATTTTTTCTCATGGTTTCAACTCACCACTTCTCCACTTTCTCCTTAGTTGTCTGCTTAAGATTGTGTATGTGGCTAGAATAGGGTTTGTCTTGACATTGTTTTAGTTTTTTTCTCTCTATGTCAGAGGTATATAACCTCATGGAATGATTATTTAGGATCTTAACCATATATTAAATGCTCTAATGGTCTCATTCAAACCCATTTGACCTCATCACTTCTTAGATCTACCCTATTTAATAGTCTTGTGTATGTACATTAGGACTATACAAGGTTATTTGTGTTTGTTTCACTCCTTTATAGGTATGATTATTATTAAATAGTGTTTAGACCATGTTTCCATCATATTCATATACCTTATTCTCTCACACTCATCATATCATACCTCAGACTTTACATACAAACATAGGTTCCTTAGTCAAGTAGACAGACCTATTAAGGGTTGTGTTGTAGATAACTATTCTATTACCCCTATTTTTAACTTTTGTGAACTCAAAGTCTTGATATATTGATATATTTAATTTATTTAAAAACATACACCAATACCACTCTCTCAATTTTGGAGGAGTTTTGATCATTTTGTAGACTACAAGAGGTTACCTAACTTTGCATGCTTTTTTGAGATGGTCTACAAGATGGTGTTTTGAAAACCTTGATTATCATTGAAATCATCTTAAAAATCTTGAATTCCATTGAAATTATTTAATACTCTTTATTTTCTCTTTAAAACCTTGAAGCTCTGAATGTTGCTTAGTTGTTTGAAACACATTCCCAATATTGGATGTAGGTGTTAGTTTGAGAAAATATGATAGTATTTGAAGATTGGCCATGATTCAGGCCTTAAAAACCAACTCCAAACCATCCCAAAGTATTTGTATCTATTTTTAATATTTTAAACACTTCTCACAATGCCTTTCAATCGTTGTTTCATCAATTACCAATATCTAAAGTACATTTGTTTTACCTAGTTAGCTGTAGGTGACTGCATGGAAATCTGAGTATGTGATTTAGAGTTAACCCGATTCAAATCCATCATTAAAATTATCACAATGATTATTAATATTGGGTAAATTTTATCACTAACTCCAAGTTTAATTATCACTTCCAAAATAACTCATATCTTGTGTTCTTACTATCAACATATAGAGTCTTGTAGGCAGTGTTTATGATAGTTTGATTGTGTTCACACTTGAGTTATGCCCTTCCACTATACCATGATTACTTGAAAGGAATCCAAATCATGGATATATGTCTCTATCTATTCATTCTAATTTCATTGGCCTTTTCAAACACTTCATAACTTTTGCATTCACTATTCATAAACACATAGTAACTAGGCTTGTCTACATTTCTTTGTTCTTTAGGTGCTTGGAAACTCATTTTTCAACCATTATCACTGTATAAAGACAGATTTTAAAATTTAATTAAATTAAAATAATCCCATGCCTATAATAACTTCCAAAAAACACTAAAAATCTGATATTTCTCTTGAGTTATAGTCCTATAGGTGGTTGTAGGTGATTGTGTCTGCAAGTTTTAAGTTTTAAAGCCTTAGAGGGTGTAACAATAACTACTATGGTTAAAACACCACCACCTTCATTATAAAAACATATCAAACATGAAAACATAGATTAAATTTCCTTATAAATACATAGAACATTCCAATCATCTCTGCTAGGAAAATAAAAGAAACACACAGCTCACAAAAGTGAATGGAGAATTGACCATTCTAGAAACTTGTATAGGATATTTGGATGATGAAGAGACTATGAATGGATTTATATGGTGATATATTACCATTAATAACCATTAAATTATATCATACCACCTGTAGACCTATAGAAACATAGAAAAGGATAGTCACTTATATATAGTGCACCAAAGAGAAATTGCTTGCCAAAAGGACCTCCAAACGTGCCACCATGAGGAATGAAAGTTTGGGAGTATTATAAATATGTATATAACTCATAAAAACTAGTTTCAAGTATAAAAATAATCTACACTTGTACTGGAGTTGCTCTAAACTTAGCCTGTGGGGATTTGTCCCTTCAAAATATAGTCTGGGCTCTTAAGAATTGTTATTAAAGATAAGATCACCAATACAACTACCAATTAGTAAAATTGGAATCCTATATAGGTCATAATTTTTTTTCAAAATATTAGCCTCCCACTCTAACCGTATTATGTGTACCATCTACTTGAAGTTAGCATTCACTAGCTTATGAAGAGGATAAAGAGAGAGAAGGATATGTATGTAGTTTTTAAACTCCAAACTTCTTCCAAATATGGTTTATAAATTTTTAGAAGTTTAAAGGAAACTCTAAACCTATTTTATCTTACACATGAATTCCAAATGTCCATCAAAGTTTGATAACTCCTCAAACAATTGTTGAAAATCAAGAATCTGACTTTTTATGATCCCTATGATAGGTGTGATAGTTAATTAATTGTTCCCAACTACTTTTAATGTGTGTGTTATGTATATTTAACTTGGATAACTTTATCACATACAAATGTTAGCCTAAATCCACCTTTTGTGCATATTCAACACGTTAAAGTTAGAAAATGGTCTTTAAACTTTATAAAACTTCATGAAACATTGTGAAAAGATGTTTTAGAAATGAAATGACATTAATGAACCCATAATCACCTATGAAACAAATTTACAATTTTTTATCTCTTAGTGACACTCCTAGACCATTATAGGACCTCAATATGAAATTACGTTAACTTCTCCAAACTAACCTTAAAGAATGCTAATAAGGTTAAATGAAGAATATAGGGACCATAAAAGCATGACATGAACACATGACAAGTTTTAATTTAGAGGGGGTGTCTAAATTTGACTTGGGGTCAAATTTGGTCAACATTTTTAGTGATTCATAGGGATATCGTGCCTACAATGCTAATAGGACTAGTAGCCTTTCATGTCCATTGGGAAATGGAGTCTCCTGTACTCAGTTTTAGACCTGAAAAAACATTGAACATGACATAAAAAAATTGATTAACTTCACAACACACAAAAGAAAACAAACAATACACAAAATAAATAACAAGACACACACATGTGCTCTCAAGCACTTTTGAAACACAATAACACTTAAGTAAACTTGACTATATATAAACTAAACTAAAGGAAAATCTTCCTCTTGGATCAAAGGGGAACCTCATACCAAAAATATTCCTCCTGATTCCTTTTGAGATTTGTTCTTGGTATATTTATCTCCTTTATGCTTGCTGATATTTTTAACATGACTTCAAATGCAATGATGGTAGCTACAAACATGTCACCCATGAAGATGAACTCTTCTTACACTTCAATATCATTATGATGAATTTTCTTTTTGTTTGTCCTTGAATAAATCATGATCACTTCTTGACTTATAGGGGTAGCCTCTATCTTGGTAATTTGGATATTGTTATGTTGTCCTTCAAGGATCAAATCAGCTTCAATAACATCATTATAATTCTGATTAGATGCTATCTCATCAAGCTCTTCAAAGAGCTTGGCATACTCCATCCAATCTTCATCATTGTCCTCCATGAAGACATCTTGTTTGATCTCTTCATGCACATGACATTTAACATTGAAAATTCTTTCAAGATCTTGGATAAGTTTAATATGTTGTTGTCAATCACCTTTGTCTTCTTTTTCTTCAAGAACCACAACTTCTTCAACTTCATCTTCTTATTTACTTGAAAAGTTTTCAACTTCAATGTTGGTTTCCACTTCAATAAGGTATTCAACTTGAGTAACAAACAGTGTAGGATTTTTAAGGGCATAAAATTCACCACATGTCTCATTTAATATTTGCCATAAATCATCTCATTTCATGGAGTCATCAACAGTTTCTTATTCAATTATATTTTCAGATTCAATATCTTAATCATGATCAAAAGACTCAACCCACTCAGTTGATGTGATGTTATTTTCAAACATATTCTCTTCCATATCTTTATCAAACTCTTCATGAGTAGCAACTGCAACCTCACCTAGGTATTCTCTTTATTCACTCAAGAAGTTTGACTTGTGCTTGTCTTCACCAAGGGGAGTTCCTATAGCTAACTCTTCATCATTGACACTTAATTCATCTTCTTTATCAACTACAAATTTAGCTTTATCTTCTTCACTAATCTCCCATAGGATGGTTTTTCCTTCAAGAAGGGATGTGGTGGGAGGGTGGTGAATTAGTCCATAGATTAGAGAGGGAATATGAGGTGTGGTAGATGGCTTATAGATGGGTTTGGGAATGGACTCTTGGGGAGATAGAAATTTGGGTTGGGCAATGGGAGAGACATGTTCTTCAATAATATTTTCACCTTGCTCATAGCCTTCTTGAGGCTCTTAAATAGCTGAAATTTAATCCTTAACCTCTTGGTTTTTCTGTCTTTCTAGTCTATCTACTGACCATTGGATATAAATAACATCTCATTTCATGAAAATCATCATTGATGACAAAGCTGGCTTCCTCTTCAAATAGCCTCCACTCATTCATAAAAAAATTGAATTGACTTCCTCAACTTCTCTATGAGATGAATAGGGATCACACCACCTTACTTATCTCATATTCTCATCACTTTTTCTGATTTTAGCACATTTGGAATGAGTGCCAATTAGGATTTGGCTTGAGGTGGAATTGAAGTAGGAAGAGGAGGGTAATAATGGGGATCTTGGTGAGATTCAAATTATTGAGTTATTTGCCTAACTTGAACTTGTAAGAGTTTATATCTTGCTTCCCAATATTTGGCTTTATAATAAATGGTATCATTTGATTCCTCATTACAAGGTTGATAGGAATCAGGTTGAGGTTGATATGGATAATAGGGTTGATAGGGAGACACTTATTGAGACTCTTTTTGATATATTTCCTCATAAGATTCTTCATATGGCTGATCAAAAACATCATGGTCATATGAAGGGGAAGTATAATGACCATAGGGCTGTCATGACTCATATGGATGATAATAATCTTGATAGGGATATTGAAGAACATAGTATGGGTCATGACAAGGTTGGTAGGGAGGTGTATAGTAGGGATTCTCTTTATATCCATCCATACCAACTTCATTAGTAAAATGAAACACAAGATATCATAAAATTCTTTCACAATAAGTACTTGGGCTGATTATAACTAGCTAAATGCACTCAGAGTTTCCATTAGTGTTTGATTGAGTGCTTCCCAAAAGCTAATAAGTAGAAAAACACACCAAAAATTCTTCTACTCTTTTGGACCTTGGTCCCACCATGCATGCTAGAACTATTGTCACTCAATTTTAAACCCTTGGAGAGTTTGTTCAAGCCTCTTCCAAATTGAGTGAAACATTGGATTACCTCTAGGCTTATGGGTTGCCTATAGCAGAGGTAAACCTCTAGATTGAAAGGGATAGCTCCCTAGATTTGTCTTTAATAGCTTATCACCTATACTACTTACTTGATTTAATGAAAAGAGATAGAGATAAAATGAAATAAATATATCCTAATAAGTTGATTCACCAATTTTAACTTGAACACTACCAACCAACTATAAGCACACTTCAAACACAAGTCTACTCTGCATATGACACTACCCTAAAACTACCCTTACATTAGTATTTCTCATGGAGGTTTGTGAAGTTATCCTAATCTATGAGGACTAAAAAAAAAGGTCATAACATGACACCGGTGTAGATAAAACTCACTAAACTCATGAAAATTACAATAGAACACTTCAAGAGACATGTAATAGACTTTTAAAGTTGAATATGGATGCAAGTAAAGATAACATACTAAGGAAGAGAAGCTATCACTTAGAAATATCAAATAACTTAACATACAAAATTGAAAATAACTCATGGAAAAGGTAAACTAGATCATTATTTATTTCTCAAAGGCTGAAAATGCATGGCTTCACCATACTCAAGTAGAAGATACATTTCCAAGCCAAAGTGGCTCAATATATAAAACAAGTGTGAGAGAAGAGAAGTGTGCATGAGAGAGAATGTAGACAAGTGTCATGTGAGTTAAAAAAATAAAAGGAATTAGGTAATAGTCACAAAAAACTTATAAATCCATGTGTATCTCCTCTTTAGATGTTCCATCCCTCCAAGTGGCATGGGAGGTTAAAATGCATGCTTGACACCTTGACTAGCTTCTTGAAATTCTCTTTCTTATTGACATGTTGAAGGAAAAGTGGCATTATTAGTGGTCAGATCAGTTTCTCCTACATTTTTTATATGATCTTAACACCTCTCAGCTGACCCAAATATGTTCTCTTTGACACATCACCCCATTCTCTTGTAAGGTGTTAGAGGGCTCTTTATCTCCTTAAGCCTATTTTGCACACAAGTGTTAAAACTTGGTTTCATTTACTAAAACTCATCAAAAAATTATGTATGGATTATTTAAATCATATTTGACCTAAAAAAATCCATTTTGAGGTCTCAAACTAGCCCTAACAAGTCATTGTCTACCAAAAGCCTCAATTAGGCCTCATTCCTTGTTTCCTTTTTTTTCTTATTTTTATACTTGTGTAGGAATTGTAATAATTATGATAAAATAAAGGAATATTTTATTAATATATATCCTCTTACAATTTCATGAGCTGAATCCAAGTGGAAGTCTACTTTTCCTGCCTATCTCTTCTGCTAATTAGGCCTACTTAGGCCTTTAGGCCTAGAAAGTGGATTTTGGTCCTAAACTTGTGAAACCTATACAAAGTGTGTGATTAACTTTATACATGAAAATATAAACCTCCATGTCAAGTTGGATTATAAAAGATTGTGCATATATCCAAACCATGAAATGGTCAAAAATAAGCCCTTCATAAACCTATTTGGACTGCCTTACAAAATGGAGTTTATTTGATCAATTTCAAAGGTTATTGAGAAAATTTATTGATTTTAGGAGATGAAATAAGTATTATATGACCTCCTCCAATTATTTTATAGTATCAATCTCTCCAAAATCATATAAAACACCAAAAAACACACAAAATAAGGCATTTATGGCAATTCATACAAAAGTCCACACAGATCAAGTACATGAAAATAACCTCCTTGGAGTAATTAAAATAATATAATAGGTTTCAAGATCAATTTGTGGCATTTTATGTGCTTTATAATTCCATCTCTACAAATCAGTTATTATAGCTCTCTTAAGCAACATGAAAGTACTTTGGCTCTTAGTGATGATTCATAAAGTTGGACATATTAATGTTCCAACCAATTTCACAAATTTGAATTAAATTAGGTAGATAAATCCCCCTAGGATCATAAGGACCCATGAAAATCCTCTCGACCATACCAAGCAAAGTAAGATGGCCTCTTGGATGGAAATAAGGCATTATGGGGGGTCTAAGCAAGTTTATAGTTTGTAGGCAGTTGTCTAAGTTTGATTTTGGTCTCAAATGACCTTAATGAGGTTTTATACATTCCTCTTGACCTATTTCAATAGTTATCTGACTACAACCCTTCACCAAACTCTCTGCTTATGCCACTAGCTTATGCATAGGGTTATTAGATCAAGTTGGTAGTCATACCCTAGCTACTTGTTTTCACCTTTCATACCACTACCAAATGTATGAGATCGCATGAAATTGTTTGTAAATGTTATTAAATATCTTATCAAAGTTTTCTCATGGTTTCAACTAACCACTTCACCACTTTCTCCTTAGTTATCTACCCAAGATTGTGTACATGACTATAACAAGGTTTGTCTTGATTGTGTTTTAGTTATTTTATCTCTTTATTATAGGTCTATAACCTCATGTAATGATTATTAAAGATCTTCACCATTATTTTAAGGCTTTAATGGTCTTATTTAACCCCACTTGACCTCACCACTTCTTAGGTCTGCCTTATTCAGTAGTCATGTGTATTTACATTAGGATTGTACAGGGTTATTTATGTTTGTTTCACTCCTTGATATGTATGATACTTATGAAATAGTGTTCATAACATGTTTCCATCATATTCATATATCTTATTATATCTTATTCATCATATATTTCCTCAGACTTTACATACAAACATATGTTCCTTACTTAGGTAGACAAACTTATTGAGGGTTGTGTTGTAGATAATTGTTCTATTACCCCTATTTGGAAAATTTTTGACCTCAAAGTATTGATATATTTATCTCTTTAATATATTTAAAAACATATACCAACACCGCTCTCTCACTTTTGGAGGATTTTTGATCACTTTACAGACCTACAAGAGGTTGCCTGACTGTGCATGCTCTTTTGAGATGGTCTATAGGATGGTGTTTTTATAACCTTTATTATCACTAAAACCATATTAAAACTCTTGAATTTCATTAAGATGAATAATTACTCTTTATTTAATCTTTTGAACCTTGAATCTCTAAATACTTCCTAATTATTTGAAACACATACACAATATTGGTTGTAGGTGGTAGTTTGAGAAAATATGACTGTGCTTAAAGATTGACTATGCTCCAGGCTTTTAAAACCAACTCCAAACATTCCCAACGGCTTTGTATCTAATTTTAAGATTTCATACAATTATCACAATGCATTTTAACTCTTGTTTCATCAATTACCAATATCTAAAGTACATTTGTTTCACCTAGTTAGCTATAGGTGACTGCTAGGAAATTTGAGTATGTGATTTGGATTTAAGCCTGTTCAAATCCATCATTGAACTTATCAGAGTGGTTAGTCATATTGGGTAAATTTTTTAACTGACTAAAATTTTAAATATCACTTTCAAAATAACTCATATCCTCTATTCTTACTATCAACATACAAAGTCCTGTAGGCAGTGTTTATGACAGTTTGATTGTGTTCACACTTGAGTTAGACCCTTCCACTCTACCATGATTACCTAAAAGGAATAAAAATCATGGATAAAGGTATATATATATTCATTCTAATTTCATTTGACTTTTCAAACACTTCACAACTTCTGTATTCAACATTCATACACACATAGTCATTAGGCTCATCTGCATTTATTTATTCTTTTTAAGTGCTTGGAAACTCATTGTTCCACCATTATCACTATCTAAAGACAATTTTTCAACTTAAATTCAATGGAAATATTACCATGTATATAATAATTTCCAAAAATCATTGATATTATGATATTTCTCTTGAGTTGTAGTCCTACAGGTGGTTGTAAGTGACTGTGTTTGTAAGTTTTGAGTTTTGAAGCCTTGAAGGGTATAACAAGAACTTATATGGCTCAAAGAACATAAAATTAATTATCCCAAAATATAAAAAATGAAAAATATATTCAATTTCCTTGTAAATACATACTTAGAACATTCCAATCATCTCTGCTAGGCAAACATAGGAAACACACAGTTCACAAAAGTAAATGGAAAATTAACCATTCTTGAAACTTGTAAAAAATATTTGGATGATAAAGAGAATTTGAATGGATTTATAGGATGTTATATAACCATTATTAAATACTAAAGTATATAATACCATCTAGATAACCTTAAAAACATAAAAAAAGATAGTCATTTGTAGATAATGCACCAAAGAGAAATTGCTTGCCAAAAGGACCTCCACACATGCCACCATGAATAATGAAAGTGTGGGAGGCATATATAAAAATATTTTAACTCATAAAAAATATTTTAAATTATAAAAATAACCTACACTAGCACTGGAGTTGCTTCAAACTCAGCCTATGGGGATTTTCTCCTTTAAAAAGTAGTCTAGGCTCTTAACGATTGTTCATAAAGCTAAGAGAATAAATACAAATAACAATTACACAAATTGGAATAACATATGGGACAAAAATATTTTCCAAAATATTATCCCCCAACTCTAACTGTATTGCATGTACCATCTGCTTGAAGTTAGACTTCACAAGCCTGTGAAGGGGATGAAGAGAGAGAGAAGGATATGTCTATAACTATTGAAATCCAAACTTATAAAAAATATGGTTTATGAATTTTTATAATATTAAATTACGCTATGAACCTAATTTATCTTACACATGACTTCCACAAATAAGTTTGCTAACTCCTCAAACAAGTGTTGAAAATCAAGAATCTAACTTTTTTTATCCCTCTGATAGGTGTGATAGTTAATTAACTATTAATAAATCATTTTAATGTGTGTGGTACATATTTTTCACTTAGGTAACTTTGGCACATACAAATGTTAGCCAAAAATTCACTTTTTATGCATATTCAACACCTTAGAGTAAGCAAATGGTCTTCAAACTTTACAAAACTTCATGAAACATTGTTAAAATATGTTTCAGACATGAAATGACATTAATGAATCCCTAATTACCTATGACACAACTTGACCATTTTTTATCTCTCAATGACACCCCTAGACCACTATATAACCTCAATGTGAAATTAATTTAACTTCTCCAAACTAACCTTAAAGAATGATATTAATGTTAAATTAAGACTCTACGGACCATACAAGCATTCCATGAACACATGAAAAGTTTTAATTTGGATTGGGTGGCCAAATTTGAATTGGGGTCAAATTTGGTCAACAAAAACATTTTATAAACATTCTTCAACCCAAAATACATTACATTGTATGTAAAGGACCCCCAATCAATTGTGTAAATCATATTTTACTTATATTCATCATCAATTTGTATTTTATGGTAGCTTAAAAATCCATCAATGAATATATAAATCTCACACCCCATAAATCTTTCTAATATTTCTTCAATAAATGGGGTTTTAATGGATCTATAGCATAAGAAACATTGAGCAAGTGGAAGTCCACACAAGTTTGTATGCAACCATCCTTATTTATGCCAATCACATTTGGGTTTACCCATTATTATTCATCAATGATTCATATTACCACATCAACAATCATATTATCAATATCTTTCTTGACTTTGGTAGAGAGATTGGGATTCATATGGTATGGTCTTTTTTTAATTGGTATGATTCCATCAACAAGTTTGATCTTAATTTTCCCTATGTAAGGGTATACACATCTCATTTATTTATGGTTGTGTAAGAGGATATCTTGAAAATCATGCAATAATTCAACTATGTGTGCCAACTCCTAATTTTTCAATATTCCCAATGGTAGAAATGTTTTACTCATCCTTGGTACCTATATTAACTTATTAGTTTTTATGGGTCCATTATAATAATTGTTTATGTATCCTTACTCTTTAAAAACCTTTCACTCTCAAAAAACATATATACATTCAAGTTTTTAGAGTTATCCATAGGTTTATTCTCCTCTACTTTACAAAAAATATTCTCCATGTTGTGTTTGAACCACCAATTTCACTCTAACCATACCCCATCTTCTAATTCACTTGAATCACTATCACCGCTACATTCCTCAAACATTGTTTATAGTGCAAGACCTTAAAAAATTTGTATCTTTCTCACATGTTTCTCCATGATAGCATCATCTTCTATAAAAAAAAATTTCATCCACTATAAGGGCTTAAAAAGCTCAGGCTTGTAGGAGGAAAAGGAAAAGGGGTGGACGTAATTTTCCTTCATCCTTTCCAATTTTCTCATCTCTCTTCATGTCTCACTAATTATTTATCATGTGCATGCCCGTCTCTCTTCATGTCTCACTAATGATTTATCATGTACATGCCTAACTCTTACTTTTCATAATAACATGTTTTCAAATCTTTAGAGGTTTAGTTAAAACAACAAATTCTACTATGAAAGAATTAGTTGGGAACACACTTATTGATGGACTTGGTCAAACTTGAGTGTCAATATAATTTTTCACTATAGTTGAGCATTGAAATAAACTATATACACCATGTGTAATAAAAATTTCTAAGGGATATCATCCACCTTGCATTTTATTAAAGATAGATTTCATATAAACTTTGGTTTAAGGATTAAAGACACCGAAGCAAAATTATTTTTGTAAGAAGGGTAAGAACATACCTTATTTTATGAGAAGAACATCCTGTAGTAAATAAGGACTTAATTTTCATACTTTATTAATAAAAATGGAATGATCTAAGACATAAATACCTTTTTTTAGGTCTTAACATTGATGAATTATGTTCTAATCAAATTTGTGAAATAAAAATAATAAAAGATAGGGAAAAGGTGGGAAACCACCTACCCAAAACCCTAATCACTACTTTACTTGAGTTATCTCAACACTTTTCAGAGCTAAACATGTCAACACACTTTTAGATTTAAGTAAAGTAATTTATCATTGTGTTTAGTGGTAGATAAATTTAGTTGCATTGAAAGGAAGATGAGGTTAAAATGGATTGTTGTTTTTTTTATGATGGTAAATCCATGTAAAATAATATTATTACATTCTAACATTGATACGGACATGAAAATAAAAATGGAAAGGAAATAAAACTCCATGAAAAAAAGTAAGGTTACATGTACACAGGGAAGAAGGAATAAAAAGAATAAGAATGGGTTGACGAGATCACACAGGCATTACATTGTGCAAAGGGTTGTGATGAAAAATAAGTTACAAGGAGATAAATAAAGGTTTAAGTTATTTTGTAGGATTGAAGTTTTGATAAGTAAATAAAATCATAACATATTAGGCTTTATCTTGATTGCTCAATATTTTTGATGGGAGAAGTTATTCCCTTGGGTTGTATTTTACTTATTTTTTAGCATTGGATGGACTATATTTTATGTTTATTAAGAATTATATTCTAAAATATATATAACCTATGTAAAACCCTCATATTTATTTTCAATCAAATTAAATGATATGAAACTATTGACCTATACCCTAGGGTATAATCACTAACCTCATAAGGTAAAAAATGGAATCCATGGGTAGAGTTATTGACCTAGAGTATTACTCTAGGTAGACCATACTCTATAATATTAACAGTCTTATAATTTTAAATAAGGCCCTTGGTAATTGATAATGAGACCCTATGCAAGTATTTAACTAATATTTTTAAGTGGATTAAGGGATTAATCCAATGTTATTAATGGAATTCATTATGCTACTTGGATATGGAACATATACCCACAAGTCACTAAATAAGTATAGTTTAATTTTATGTTGGTTAACCTATTAACTTGGTTGATAACAAATTATTTTTATAACTAAGTAATAAGTTTTTATTAAATTCATTAATATCCAAGTTCAACATATTACATTATGGACATATTCAGGGTTGTATATAAACTAGGAAGTATTAACTCTTAAGAATCCATTATAAGACATAAATGACAGAAAGGGTGAGACCAATTAGTCCAGTTAAATGAGTTAAGAGTCAAGTATTGACAAGAATAAAGTAAATTTTATAAACTTGTTGTAATTAAAAACTATTTTAAAAGGATCACAAGCCATTAGGTAGAGACATGAACACTTGAAAATGGATCAACTATTGACAAGGAGTTGGCTTACATTGGGTTCTATACAACCTATAATACATATTAATGTGCAAGGCCTTTCAAGGCAAGGTATAGACTTAGTTTGATAATAACTAGGATACATTTTTATAATAATTTAATTAAGATTAAAATATTAAGTTATAATTGTTTGTTACATGAGCCCTAAAGCCTAGATTTTTCTCTCTCTCTTGATCTTGATACCTTACCTGTTGTTAGGTAGTTCCCACACCCAACCTAATGGTTAAGGTGGGTAGGGCCAAGAAATACCCACTGAAGGATGGGGTTACCTTAGTCAATATGGGCATAGTTATTTGATGGGGATTTTCACAAGCATATTAAGTCTCTGAACGATATTCTGCATCAGATACTTGTCTTTCATTTTTAGTTCATAGTTTTTTCTTGTGTACTTTTAGTTGTTATGAAGCATGGAAACTCTTTTTAATGGTTCTTGTATGATATTATTTTTTTATAAAAAGTATGTAACTATTTTGGATCCATTATTACGATACATGTAACCAATATTATGTCATTGATGTTAAATGTTTGATGAATTAGGTATGGATTATCATTATATTCAGTCTTGTCTATGGTTATATACGATAGGTTTTTGTAAGGCATATATGTTGTTTATTTTTTAAAATTATTCAACATGATTATTTATCTTAATAATTTGATACAAATATAAAAATTATTTGTTTATGTGTCAAATATGTTCATTGAATATATAGAATTGATTTATAGAGATAAAACTTAACAAATAAGTTTATGTCCATTTGACTATTGAGTGTGTTATGAAATAATAAGGCATGGTATTTGGTTGTCATATTTTTTAATGAACAAAGCATGAAATAAGATATAAGTCATTAACATAATGTTGGTAACTATTTTGTATCAATTAAATGATCTGTTATATATATAAAAATCTACGATCATGGTTGGTTTTAAATTTCCAAGGTATAAAGCTTAACATGGTGACTTTATGGTCATAATTTTAAAATAGAATATATTTGGTTAGTAAAGTTAAAATATATTCCATGTGTATATATACAAAAATTTAACTTGATATATATATATATATATATATATATATATATAGTTAGTTAGTTAGTTAGTTAGATTTCAATAAATAAATGATTTTATTGTGATTTGGCTAAGACATTATGACTTGTTAATTGTAGTATTGTGCTTATAATAGAAACACTTCATTGTGCACTTAAATTTACATGTTATGATTGATCTTATCTTGATCGCATCTTATTTTATTTATATTTGTTACATGCTTGAAATTTTAAATCATTTCTTTTGAGCCATTCTAATTAGATGCATGTGTTTCTAGTTGTGAGCTATAAGGTTGCCTATGATTTAGACCCCAATACATTGGAATTTAATTTTTGACAAGTGTAATATTATAATTTATGAATATGGAACATTTATGTGGCATATTTTGTGTTATTTAAGTGACCACAATCTTTTATACACTAATATATATCATAAATATTAATTGTTATGATTCATTTATAAGATGATTTATTTAATATTGCATACATTTCCATCTGACATAGTAAGGAACTTATAAGTTCATTACCTAAGTTATTATATGAAAAAGAATTTACAATTATTTATATAAATTATTTGGTAAATAATTTTTGTGTTGATGTGAAAAAATTTTATGGGATAAATTATAAGTTTCTAGGAAAAAATAATTTGTATTTATCTTGAACTCAATGAAAGACTAGTGTAATATATTTATCTTAAGTTTAGAGAGTTTTACTTTTAGTGCATGATGGAAAATATGTAATTGTCATGAATTAATGAGACTAATTAATATCCTTGGTTCAAGGTTAGAGAAGAGTTACTAGGTGTCTATAAAAATGTACCCATTATTATTTATTAAAAGAGGATTAAATGGATAAGAAAAAAGAATAATTAATGACAATTCAAGAAATAGTACTTGTAATGAAGTTAATTAGCTAGAATTAAATTCAAGGGAGTAAATTGACTTTATTAGAACATCAAAATATGATATGTTAAAAATATTATAATATACCTTGATACACAAGCATTAAGTACCACATATGTACCACATATATAGATAATTGTTTCTAAGATCTAAACTTTATCAGATGTACTTAATTTTAAAGACACCATGCCCATTTCATGTCATGTTGAACCACAAGCATAAATAGAAATATTAAAATCTATAGTTTGCACCTTATGCAAGACTATAATTCAAATACTTTATTTAGAATAAAATAACACATGTTTTCACTCCTATTACATAGTTGTATAGGCATTAAAGACTCTATAATCATAAGTATACTATCCTATTGATTTTTAAAAAAAAGTAAGAGGTGGTTTTTTTATGTTGGTTATTTCATTCACAATTGGAAGATGGAAACTTTGGCTTGTCTTGAGTATTTATTACATAGGCTAGGACCTAATACTTGAAAAAAATAGATGAATTGGAAAGAATAGGGAGGTCCATTTAAACATACAAGTGATTTATTATGAGTGATAGGTGATTTATAAATAGGGAATGGGTTTAGACCTATTATTTATTTATATGGGACTCTTTGGGTAATTTCTCACACCACCAACATGAAAACTTTATCCATGAAGATAATTTAAATTTGAAAATTATCATTATTTGGGATAGGAACAAGTTCAATATATTTAAACACCTATAGAATTGTGTATGCATTTGAGTTTAATAAATATGTTTGAAAGATAAGAATATAGATTTAATTATTTGAAGACAATATACATATAATTTTAAGTAGGTTAGGCATAGACTAGGGAATTCCTTTAGGTGATTGACAATAACTTGGGAAGGTTAGACTCATGGAAAGAATGTGGATGTGAGATAATGGTGTGTAAGAGCCATATGTGTATGAAAAATCCATGTAATATGAATGTAAGTCAAGACTAACATTTATAAGTGTCTAATATTAGGTTTTAGTGTTTACAAATACCCTCTTTTATTTATTATTGAAATGAAATACAATGGTAGAGTAAAAGGATAGATATATGTACCTGAGTGTGTACAATACACTTTGTCTTTGGGAGGAGGCTCTAAATGTAAAGCTTGCTCTAAGAAAACATGTAATAAACATGTAGAAATAAATGTCCATAAATGAAAATGAAATATAAAATTAAACTTGAAACTTTTCAAGTTTAAAGAGCAAGGAATACACTTGTGAGCGAGTGAACCATTTTTCCCTATATCAATTTTGAGATGATGCTTCCTTATTGAAGCACTAGAGAATAATGATTCTTGCTAAAATATTAGAGACTTTGTGGGTGATCAAGCCCTAATTTATGTAATAAAGTAATACCATAGATTTTGAATATAAATTCACTAACCCTCATGAAGAGGAGGTAGTGGCTAGATCATTGAGAATTATTAAACCTCAACCACACCACTCATTTAACTAATCTTTAACCTCAAGAGGAAAGGCAGAGACACATAGTGGTCTCACAAATTAGTGTCTAAACTATTAAGTGTCATTGAACCTCAATCGCATTATTAAATTTTATTAATCAAATATTCCAAAAATATTTATAAATTCAAAGTGCTCACTTATACGTGCCATCAATGCCATGATAACAAATGTAACAGTGTCTATGTGAATGAAAAAATTCCATGCCCATTAATTTGATCGAATCAGGGCCAACCTAATAGAGAATGTTAAGCATCTATATCTCATTTTATCTCAAATATTAAAACTTGTTATTCATGTTCCTATAAAATGTGTGCATATTCCCCCAAATCTATTTGAATATGTAAATGTCTAAAAATATGTAACTTATGTTCCTATAAAATATATGCATATGCATTGCATATTTATCCAAACATGTTAAATATGTAATTATATGTACCATATTCAAAACCAAACTGATAATCTAAGAATAACTCTCTAAATCATGTAATTTGTTTCAAAATCTGAAGTGAACTGATAACTTGTATTAATCTAAGATTTATGAATCATGTAATATATTCCAAATCTAAATTATTTTTTCATATAGGCTTTAGTCTCTATGAAAATCCCACTAATATGAACCTCATTTTAGGTGAGTTATATAATTTATGGACAACTCATATCAAAATAAAAGAGTTAACTACATCATGTTATGTAAAAAAATGTAATCATTTAGAATCATATGTTAATATCTAGAGAATATGCCATCAGAGTAATGAAAAGATCATAAAATCATATATGAAACATGTAGTGCAAGGCATACATGTGTCATGTCAAAATATATATGGTAATTAGGATTGTAATAATAACCATCACCAATATAATCACTCAATAATGAAGTATGTAGAAAAAGTGCATGATATAAATCATGGCACCAAACATAAATAGGAATGTGTGTGATATGGATCATAATACCATAAAATATGAAAACTTGACAGTCAATCCTAGATTTATCCACTCATAATCACATAATGTCATGGCCATTATGAACATAATAAATCATGTGAAATATCACTCAATGTCACATAATGTCAATGCTCACACATAACAGACAAGCAATTATTTTCCTATATGAGAAGAAACAACATTAAGGAAGCATAGAATAAGTCAAACTAGTCTACACTATCAATCTATGTCAATGTCACGATATAGAAAAGTAGCATATCCATAAAATGTAACATTGTAAATAAATATAACTAAGATAAATATGTGTAAGTAATCAATGTAGATCATTATGATAAATTTAATGGTCATAAAAATATATAAAAATGTAACCTATGGAATGAGATGCCCAACATTGGCATGGAACCTAGGTATAGGAGTGTCCTACATATATACATCCATATATCATGTATAACCTATACATGTCCTACATCAGACTCATATATATCATGAAATACATATACATATGAAAAAATATATTTAATACATCAAACATGGGATAAATAATATATATGAATAATGTGAACTAGAACATGTCATGCTTAGGTCCTATTTTTTCTTAAAACACATTCATTTTTTATTTTTTTAAATATTTATAGAAATTACATATAATTTATCAAAATAATCAAATGGGTATATGTCATTTGTTTTTCCCCTTACCTTAACACTTTTTTGATGGTTTTATAAAATGTTGCATCTTCTACCAATGTGTATGATTGTTCATGTTATGTCTTTGTAGTTATCTTTGAAGGCTTTGATTTTTTATTATCATCATTTCAATCATGTCAAATCCTATTTTTATTCCTTTATGTAATAAGTTGATGTATTGATTTGTTTTATTCATTATATCTTGTATCAATTTTAACCATTATTTTCCCATTTTATATGTCAATTGGGTGGTAGATGGCATCACCTGTATGCATATATCAATGACATTTGGCCCATAATAACTTGGTAGAGTAATATTTAAAATTATTATTACCAACATACGATATGTTTTAATTTATAAACATCATGTCCCAATTGTCATAAGAATTTAATACTAAAAATTTTGGCATGCTCTTCATCAATTCAAATCTATCATCAATCAGCACCCTCAATGTATGTTATAATAGTCAATATTTTTGTCATGGATGCTTGTGACTTATACATACATACATATATATATATATATATATATATATATATATATATATATATATATATATAGTGTTAGTTTTCTATTATCACTTAGTCATGATTTTTCTTGTTATAGTTCAATGACCTTAATGATCCATTCATTCTTGTACTTTTGAAATTTTTTGCAATACTATAGAATTGTATCTTCCATGCCAAATTATTTGATGGTAATAATAATAATATAATTTGCCTTCTCAATGTGATATATGTATCATCACTCTATGTTTAGTACTCAATAATGGAATCTAATGTTAATTAAGTAGCATTTGTAATATGATGGTTGGTTTATTCTGAATACTTGTTACTTGTAATGTTGTGGAAGGTTTTGTATAAAAAAACTCCACATTTTTCATTGAATTTTTCTCTAAACCTTTATAGTGTGAAATATGTAACTATTCATGTTCCTAAGTTATTCTTGATTGTAAAAAGGTTTACCTTGGTTCTAAACTTAACATATAAGAATCATGGTGTGATATAACATTGCAACAACTATTTGTATTATAATTTTGTTGATTATCTCTAGTTATGATCTTTCCTTTGTTGCCTATAGGTTGTTCTTAAGTAATAACCTTTGACTTATCAATGCTCTTTGCATATGAATTATCCCAATAGTCTACTAGACTTATATGTGTAAACATATTATGAGATAAGTACTCATCTAAATCAATAGGATTAAATTTTATCTTTCTCAAACAATCATCTATAATATCTTTCATATCATTATCATTATCATCACTATCATAATAATATATGATTGTGCAATTTCAATTTTTAGAGTTGACCTCCAAGGGAAAATATATATATTTATCTCTTTTTGTTATACATTAGCTTGTGTTTATCACTTTTTTCTTTATTATTAGTCATAATTGGTTTTTAATTGATTCTCCAATATCATATGTATGAATTTTATCTAGTGGAATTAGTTATGATGGAGGTACTATGGGTGTGTGAAGTTCATCTAGAATGGTTATTTTTATACATGTCTTATGAAAAATGATCCCTTTAAATATTTTAAAATGATGCAACATAATAATGAGGGTAATTCATATTTGAATCCATGATATCCATCAGTAATCATGTGAAATAAGGTAAAATCATAAATTATATATAAAAATCATATTTATATATAGAAATATGAAACCCTAGAAAGAAGGATGAAAACCCTAAGGTAAAATCTAGGGTTTTTACATGCTTCGTATATAAATGGTCTCACCAATATATTGTATATTATTTTTATTATATGAACCTAAATAAGATAAAATTAAGGGGATAATTTATATAGTTTAATGTATTACAATAAAATATGAATCTAAAATGTAAAATATAAAATGTGATTAAATAATTACACTTGTTAGTTATGGAAAGTACTAAGGGATTAATATACTTAGCATGTTTATATTTTATGCATATTTAAGATTGGATGCATGTGGTAGAAAGGGATATAAAAATATATCAATATTCATTTAGATCATAAACCAAGTATTTATATGTGCCTAGACAAAATCGTCAATCTCTAGCAGTTATCAAAATATATTGGCATATGTAACCTAATGAATATTTATTTTAACACAAGTCATGTGTGCACCCAAATTTTACTCATTATAATATTTTATGAAAAATATGATGATGATGCAATGATCTCCACCAAAATATTCTTAGACCTAGTTCTCTCTCTTTTTCTAGTTTTTTACTTTTTCCTTGGTCTTTGAAAACCTCAAAATTTTATTTTTCTTAGTATTCTTCTTTAAATTTTAAAAGAATTGCCTTCATGGAAAAACCACCACTATAAAAATGTAACCATAATTTTGGGTTTAAGAATCACCCCATAGTTTGATAGGCCATAGAGGTAGTCCATTTTCACCACTTATATAATGTGACTATTTCCTCACCTATGCAACATTTTAAAAATTTGTTACCGAAGACTTCAATTTTCACAAATTTTTCTTGGTTTTAGTTGAATTTTTATTATTTATTATTGAGTTCACTTCCTTTAATACCTAATACACTCTTAGTTTTTTTTCAGTCTCCTTGATCTCCAAGTTAGCTTGACCAAACTCCCAATCAATCTCAAGTTAACTCCAAGTCTCAATTCCTCCTTCCTCAGTACAAGTATTTCACTTTTATGAGAAATTAAGATCTAAATTTTGTAAATTTAATTAAATATTATAAGATTTCAAAGCCATATCCCACATGATTGTATTTTTGGAGACAATTTTTCTCAATCTATAATTATCTTTTAGTCATTTTTCATGAGCTTTGGAGAAGAAAATTCATTGAGCTTGAAACCTATTCTTTATTGTTCATGAATTAGTCCAACCATATTTAGTTGTTTTATTATTATTGATGCAGAAGATTGCACCCTTGGCAGGAGGCCGAGCTCCTGCCTTCTTCACGCAACCATGGAAACTCCCTTCTCACCTGTGGGACTGGCGAAGCTGGAGGGGAGATTCTCTAGATAAGGGCTAGCTCCATTTGATGCATCTTGTTCATTCCAACAAGTGATAACACACACACACACACACACACACACACACACACACACATACAGATATAATGGGGGGAAGAAAAGGGAGAAATATTGTAGGAAAACAAAATACTCTAAAGAGGTGATGCACAAAAATAAATTGACCTTCTCACCCTCACACTAAAATCAAACAAATACATACATACACTTCACACTTGGCAGAAGGACTAGGCTACAAGAAACTTGGCAGGGAGGCTTTCATGGACAATATAGAAAAATAGAGATTCACTAAGGTGTTGTGAAATGCACACTACAAGTGATTTCTTCTATTTCTGCACTTTCAAATACTGCTCTCCTTGTCAGCTGCAAAAATGGCCCCTTGTAGACAACATATATGTTGGTGTTAGACCTGTGAAAGCATCAATAAACAATGAGTAAACACAAACTAACACTCAAGACATACACAGAAATATCTATCCAAAATAGAGGTAAAAATGCATTTATTGATTCAGGTGAAATTTTGCCAAGGCTATGCCTTACAAATGTGGGAGATATCCTTTCTCAAATGACAAGTCCTTAATATATAAGAGAAGAGAAGAGGCCCTTTGGCGCCCCTTTTTACAAGTGGCCCATTTGCGTCCCCTCATTGGGAAGAGCAGGCTGCCTAAAAATAAATGTTGTGTCGACCCTGGCTTTGACTTTAGGCCCTTTTTGACATGTTCGTGCTGTTTCCTCATTAACCAAGGTTGATTCTTGAAGGCACCTACATAGCTTGTCTACTCATAAATATGAAATAGAGAAAAAAGGGGCACACGATTGGCCGTTCGTGTCTACTAATGGTCAATTTATAGCTATTATTTCACCTATTAGAGTAATTTCTTGAATCAGTACTTCCCTTCACCACTTGGACTATCTACCTGCTCCATGCTTGGGACTTTGTCTTTTCCCTATCTTGTCTCTTCTGGCTCCTTTGGCCCTCGGGGGTGATCTTCTGGTGAGTCACTGCATTTTTGGGCCTTTTCCATGGTTGGCATCCTTTTAGTTTGAAAGCAAACAACTATTTCATTATGTTAATTTTGATGCTCATGTGGTCATCATCACTTTGAAAACCAATGGCTAACTCGCTTTCTTGACTTTGACAACTTTCGAGACGTCACCATCCCTGGCAAAATGTCATCAGGTCCTTCGCTGGCTTCTTTACGGGCTTTGTCCTCCTCAGCCTTTTCTGTGAGTCTTTTTTCTTGAAGTCCCTTCCTATCACCTTCTCGAAGGGAAGGTGACCCTCTGGTCTTTGGAAAGTGCCCCCTTTATTTTGGGCTGAGAGTCCCCCGCAAGGGCACCTGCCCTTCGGGGTCCTTCGATGGGTCACTGTGTTCTTCTGGATTAATTCTCAAGTCCCTGCAGACTTTTGTCTGTAGACATTTTTTCCATGGACTTTTGTCCATAGTCATTTTCTCGTAGACTTTTGTTTGTAGATATTTTGCCCGGCCTTGGCTTTGAACTGTGGCCTGAATTCCTTCAGACTTTTTGTCTGAAGGAATTCCTTCAGACAAAAAGTCTGAAGGAATTCGGGATTTGCCTTGAACAAAATTCTAAAAGTTAAAATGTCCCTTTGAGGTCCCTTTGAAGTGTTCCATGCCCTCCGACTTTTGGGTGCCTTGTTGAACCAAGCCATTGAATCGAATTGGTTCAATGGTTCAACATTGCACACCGATGAACTTGCCAATGAGCCGACTGATCAAACTAGACCGATTGAACCAAGGCCAATGAACCAAGTGGTATATTGAACCAGGTGAAGAACTATGGAATTAAACTTATGCAACTTGAAATTGATTGGCTTTGAATAGCAAGGGAAGAAGGGGACCGATTTTGGCCTGTTGGGCAAAAATGGTCAACAAATTGGCGACTCTCAGGGGAAGCATGCCTATTATGCTTAAAGACCAATTGCCTTGCAATCCATTGGGCACAGAGTCAAATGTAGCTTGAACAAAGTTAGCAATATCTCCAAAATATCTGAGAATCAAAACATGAAGCTTCTTACCCCACATGCAAAGGGAAACACATAAGGCTAAAAACACTACCTGTGCAACTGCACTTAGGGAAAGCAAGAAAAAAATTGAAAACAAACTACTATATACAGCTAACCAAGAATGTTTTCCTCCCTCCTAGATCAAAGGGAAAACTTCTTAAGTCCCCTTCTTGGTAAGAAGACTTATGGTGCCAGGCAAGTAGCTAAATGAAAAAGAGAATTGGTGACTTGCTCTTCTTGCCTGTCACCTGCATTGGCTGGTATCTGAGTGAAATAGATTCGAACATGCTCCCAACATATGTGTAATCTATTTGTTCTTGGAAGCTTGTTGAATTTTGGTTCATCATATTGGTGCTCTTCACCAAGAAATCAATGGCTACTGGCTCATCACCATAAGCCCTTTGATTTGCACATTCCCTCTGCAATGTATCATGGTCTGACCCGTTTCCTTCTGCCTCATTGAAGACCCTGTCAGACTCATCCTCTACTTCCTCTTGGCCTTCTTGAAGAAGGGTGACTGTGGTGATGTCTGAAATGGACTCAAAAAATGATTGCTCATCCCACAGAACATCACCTCTTTCTTCAAAACTCTCTTCTTCAAGGCCTTCCTCTAGGAAGATAGACCTCTCATTTTCCTCCTCCAACTCAGGCTCTTCAGTGTAGTCATCCTCCTCATCGAAGAAACAAGGAAGTTCATTGAATAAGGGGGAAAATAGCTCACCATGATTTTGTTCCTCCTCATATTGCTAGAACATCTGCATATATGCAAGACCTGCATCTTCTCCATTGCCGATGGTGTCTTCATAAGAAGCATCAATGATTATTTCTTCTTCATTGTTGCTCATGATAACCCCTTAGGAAACTATAACTTGGATCTTCTGCTCCTCACTTTCCTCCTATAGAATAGGTTCTTCCTTGAGAAGGGGTGAAGTGGGAAAAGCATGTGGAAGAGGAGGCAGTCCTTGAGCTAGAATCGAATGATTCTCCTCTTTCCACTTGGTTAGCACTTCATCAATATCAAGTGTGGCCTGATATCTCTCTTGGAAATGTGTAGGTGGGGTGTGTTCAGACATGGAATGTGCTATTTGGTCTAAACTATCCATCACACATTGGCTGAGGAATCTCTCTCTAGATTCCAACTCTACAATTCTCCTGGCTAGATCCTCTTGGAAGAGTTTTTCCTAGAGGTCATCAACATTATCATGAGCAAGAGTAGCTTTAGCTTCTTCAAGGTTTTGAGAAAAACCTTGCTTCTCCTCCTTCCTGCCCCATGATTCTACTACTTTTCCCTAGTTCAGGATCTCAGAATTGGAATTTTTCTCCTATGAACAGGCATCAACTTTGTTTTCTCTAAGGTCCTGGGGCTCCTCTACAAGGTCTAGAAGTTTTATCTCTCTTTCAAGAAGCAGTATCATCCTAGCCTCTAAATCTTCAATTTTCTTGGCTAGATTATCCTGAAAGAGTCTTTCTTGGAGGTCAACAGCGTCATCCTCTTCAAAACTCTAGGTTGGTTCCTAGCATTCCTTCCTCTAACTTGGAATCTACACATCACATTGAAAGACTTGGGGAGGTTGAGGAATGTAAGGAAGAGACTATTGATGCATTGGAAGGGTCTCTAGAAGAGGTACATGCTGGCTGCTGGTAGTCCCCCCAATGAAAGATTCACAATATAAGGAATTGAGAATATTGATCTCCATGGGGGGTTGCTCTAGTTCCCTTTGATGCAAGAAAGCCAGGCACATGGGATTGAGAGCAGATGCATTAGATGAGCTGGAGTGGGTGAGTGCTATCTAATAGAAAGGATTTGTGCAAAAGAGGGGGTTTTTTTTAGAATAGGAAGGGGCACACAAGGCTGACTGCCTTGAATAAATGGATTTCTCCATTTTTCTACCTCCTCCTCCATGGACTGTAAGGCCTGCGCTTGCCTAAACAAACACTCCTCTTTATACATCAGCTCCTGTTGATACCTGTATTGCTCCTCCAGTCTGTTAATCTCCATTGTCTACCTCTCAAACTCCAGTGCCATTTCCCTTATCATTGTAGGGCAACTAGGAGGGCTGCTTGAGGTGATTCTCTAAAAATCTTAAGTCTGATCATAGTCACATGAAGGAAAACAAGACCCATGATTTTGTGCAAAGGAATTATACATACAAAAAGTAATATTTCCAATGGCACCAGGCTGCTTAACCAGTAGATTCAACTCAGAGTCACCATTGGCATTTGATGCAAAGCCTCCAAAGGCTGGTCAGTTGAAGAACACACCAAAAATTCTTCAACTCTTTGGACACAACTTGTCCCAGTTGGTCCCACCGAGCGTGCCAAAACTATTGACGCAGAAGATTACACCCTTGGCAGGAGGCTGAGCTCCTACCTTCTTCATGCAACTATTGAAACTCCCCTCTCACTTGTGGGACTGGAAAAGCTGGAGGGGATAGTCTCTAGATAAGGGCTAACTCCCTTTGATGCATCTTGTTCATTCTAGCAAGTGCTAACACACACACACACACACACACACATACAGATATAATGGGGGGGATGAAAAGGGAGAAAGATTGTAGGAAAATAAACTACTCTAAAGAGGTGATGCACCAAAATAAGTTGAAATTCTCACCCTCACACTAAAATTAGACAAATACATACACACACTTCACACTTGGTAGAAGAACTAGACAGCAAGAAACTTGGTAGGGAGGCTTTCATGGACAATACAGAAAAATAGAGATTCACCAAGGTGATGTAAAATGCACACTGCAAGTGATTTCTTCTATTTCTGCACTTTCAAATACTACTCTCCTTGTTAGCTATAGAAATGGCACCTTGTAGACAATAGATATGTTGGTTTTGGACCTGTGAAAGCATCAAGAAACAATGACTAAACACAAACTAACACTCAAGACATACACAAAAATATCTATCCAAGATAGAGGTAAAAATGCATTTATTGATTCAAGTGAAATTTTGCCAGGGCCACGCCTTACAAATGTGGGAGATATCCTTTCTCAAATGACAAGTCCTCAATATATAGGAGAAGAGAGAAGGCCCTTTGGTGCCCCTTTTTACAAGTGGCCCATTTGCGTCCCATCATTGGGAAGAGCAGGCTGCCTAAAAATAAATGTTGTGTCAACCCTGGCTTTGACTTCAGGCCCTTTTTGACATGGCCACATTATTTCCTCATTAATCGAGGCTACTTCTTGAAGGCACCTACATAGCTTGTCTGCTCATAAATATGAAATGGAGAAAAAATGGGCGCACGGTTGGTAGTTTGCATCTTCTAATGGTCAATTTGTAGCTACTATTTCACCTATTTGAGTAACTTCTCAAATCAACGCTTCCCTTCACCACTTGGACTATCTACCTGCTCCATGCCTGACACTTTGTCTTTTCCCTATCTTGTCTCTTCTAGCTCCTTTGGCCCTCGAGGGTGATCTTCTGGCGAGTCACTGCATTTTTGGGCCTTTTCCATGGTTGGCATCCTTTTAGTTTGAAAGCAAATGGCTATTTCATTATGTTAATTTTGACACTCATGCGGTTGTCATCACTTTAAAAACCAATGGCTAACTCACTTTCTTAACTTTGACAGCTTTTGGGACATCACCATCCCTGGCAAAATGTCATCGGGTCCTTCACTAGCTTCTCTATGAGCTTTGTCCTCCTCGGCCCTTTCTGTGAGTCTTTATGCTTGAAGTCCCTTCCTACCACCTTCCTGAAGGGAAGGTGACCCTCCCATCTTTGGAAAGTGCCCCCTTTATTTTGGGCCGAGAGTCCCCTACAAGGGCACTTGCCCTTTGGGGTCCTTCGGCGGGTTGTTGTGCTCTTCCAGATTAATTCTCGAGTCCCCGTAGACTTTTGTCTGTGGACATTTTTTCCACAGAATTTTGTCTGCAGGCATTTTCTCGTAGACTTTTGTCCGCAGATATTTTGCCCGGCCTTTGCTTTGAACTACGGTCCAAATTCCTTCAGACTTTTTTTTTGAAGGAATTCCTTCAGATAAAAAGTCCAAAGGAATTTAGGCTTTGCCTTGAATGAAATTCTGAAAGTTAAAATGTCCCTTTGAGGTCCCTTTGAAGTGTTCCATGCCCTTCAACCTTGGGGCACCTCGTTGAACCAACCCATTGAACCGAATTGGTTCAACAGTTTAATGTTGAGCACCGATGAACTTGCCAATGAGCCGACTGATCGAACTAGGCCAATTGAACCAAGGCCGATGAACCAAGTGGTCTATTGAACCAGGCGAAGAACTATGGCATTGAACTTGTACAACTTGAAATTGACTGGCTTCGAATAGCAAGGGAAGAAGGGGACCGATTTTGGCCTATTGGGCAAAAATGGTCAAAAATTATTTAGGGTCATGTTAATTTGATTCCATTATTTTTTCATCCACCTTGTTAGAGAGTTCAAAAGGTCTTCATTGAGCAAAGGATATAGCTAACTAAGGATTAGAGACTCATCAATAACATTTTTTTCATCTTCAACTAATCTCAACATTGATTAGGTTGGAGGATTTAATTTTGTTTTTGTTTCATTTATTTATTAGATTAGATTAGTTTCTTACTTTTAGAGTACAATTTCATAATAGTTTTGGTTTAGATCAACACAATTTAAACTCACATGAAACAAATACATTGCATAATAAAATATGAATGAACACAAAAATATAATTCATCCAGGATATTTAATTCATGAGACTGATTACATTTTATAGCCTTTCCATTTACTATAAACAATAAGATGGGGCTTATCAAGATATACCACTAAAATCTCAAGCATTATTCTCTCCACCTTTATTTTCTCACACAAACTTATCTCCTAAAATCTCTCTAGAAATTAATAGCTATGTGAGTTGGTTTACCAACCAAATAATGCACTTACATTATTTTATCACACATAATAATATATTATTTTATACTAGCCTATACGAATAATGTGATCACTAACTAGATATTCCTAACATTCCCCCTCCCTTAGTGTGATCATGGGTAAAATTTTATCGTATATTGTAACAACCACAAACAAAGCTTTCTCATGATCTTGTTGGTTTTATAGGACAACCAACAACATCAAATATGGTTTTAATCCTAACTAACCATAAATATCATATGGTTTTACACTCAGTTTATCACCAACCTATAAACAATGGATGGTTTTACACATGGTTAACCAACAAGAAAAAATAAATGATACTACATTACTCTTCTAGTTCTCATCACTATCTTACCTCAAGGGATTACATAGGAAATATTTCTCACTTATTAAAATACTTGAAAAGGCATGTACTTTTGTTTTTATTTGTAAACACACATTGAAAAAATATGAAAAATCACACCACATAAAAGATGTAACCAAATAATTTAGGCCCTATCATTGGTGAGTTATGAGAGGCTCTGAAACCTCTAACTTTCATTTCCTCCATCTTCCAATAATAACTGAATTATGTCTTTAGAGATGTCATATATACTGATGTGCTATCAGACATTAGCATTTTTTAGTTTGATGTCTACCTCATATCTAGTTTCAAAATTATTTTGAATTTTGATGTCTTGATTTTATCTATTTTGGATGTCAAATTCCACCAAAAGTGCATCCATTACAATTTTGACACTTTTTGACAATAATGACTTTCTAAAAAGACTTGACATTTTAAGGACTCTTGATAAATAAAGACACAATGAGACTTATAATAAATAAAGACATAATGACTTTTTTTTTAAAAGACTTTGACAAAATCCACTTTAAATTAAAAATAACCTATAACAAAAGACTAAATAAACCTAGAGATTTAGATATAACACACTCTTTTTGATTTTAAATCTTGTTAAACAAAACAAACTTCCATGAAACTTTTCATGGAATGATGCACTAATGACCAAAATTAAAATACTTGTCTAACCTATTACATCATGAATATAAAGCATTAAACACTTAAAAGTATGCTTATAACTTAACTACACATTATTCAAATAAGACATAGACTATTCGACTTCAAAACTAAAAATTGATTTGCCACTATTCAAATATTATAATTACTATGACATTGTAAGACCAAGAGAAAGAATGTATAGGATTGCACATAACACATATGGTGATATGATACTAACGTGGCTAAAATTAATGAAATTTTAAATAAAATGATGACCAAATTATATAGCATAGAGTGGTGGTAGATCTAGGAATGATTCATGCAGATATGGCTTGGTATAGATGGAATCTTGACAACGTGCATTGGTGGAATATTATTAGATATCTCTATTTTGGGACTAGTAAATCTTAGTAGATTAGACGTCACCCAAATTAAGAGCTGTTAAGTATTTAACTAGATCACTCATTGAATCAAGTCACAAATAATGATTTGAACTATAAAGTATTCCTTTTGGCTTTCATATGAATGAAAAATGGTAAATCAATCACAAAATAAGAATGACACTATATAGATGTATATCTATCTAGCTTGACTTTTAAAATAAATATTAGTGCTATCAACGTATAACCCAAACTCCCAAAAATGAAATGAAAAGTCCAACATCAAGGTAAATTTAGTTATCATAGTGGGCAATGAAAAGATCAAAATTAAAACAAATTCTTCAATAGAACTTTAACATGTCAGTTCAATGTGCTCATTGATGTAGACCATATGAAGAATGGCATATATTTAATCAAGACCAATATACAACCACAGTAGAATCTCCTTTGGAATGTTTGTCTTCTACTTGACTCTTATGGTTAATCACTTTGATACTAGATAATAATTTTGGTTTAAATCAACGTAAGTTAAACTCACATGAAACAAAGAAATTACATAATAAAATATGAATGCACACAAAAATATAATTCATTCAAGCTATTTAATTCAAGAGAGTGATTATATTTTATATCCTTGTTATTTCCTATAAATAAGGAGATGAGGCTTATCAAGATATACCACTAAACTCTCAAGCATTATTCTTTCCACATTTATTTTATTACACAAACTTATCTCCTAAACTATCTCTAAAAATGCCTAGCTACATGAGTTGGTTTACCAACCAAATAACTCACATTATTTTATCATACACAATAATATATTATTTTATACTAGACTATACAAATAATGTGAGCACTAACTAGATATTCCTAACATTGCATATTAAAAATATTTATTAAAGTAGGTTATTTACCTTATCTCATGTTCACCTATATGTTTTATTATTCCCACCCACTTATGTGTGGATATTTAATTTATATTATTTAATATATTATGATATATTACATATTTATCTCTTAGATATTATGGGGATAATTTATAGTTGTTTCTATCCTTTAGGGATAGTTATCTCTTAGTTTTAAGTTTGATCTCTTAATTATGTTTGATCCCTATCTTGATCTTTTAGTTATGATTGATCACTTAGATTGATATCTTAGTTAGGATTTTTATTCTTTGTATATATATGCAAGTCCCACTCATTTTATTTGCATATAAGTTCTGGAGATGTAATATATGATATAGTTGCTCTTTACAATCAATCTATAAGTCTATTATTTTAGAGTCTTGTTGTTATGAATGTGATGTTAATCTAACACCTAAGATATTATGGATTGGAACGCTTTGTTTTTCATACCTTTCATGGTACCATATCCTTTAGGTGTTGTATTCATCCATTTGTGAGTTTGCTACAAGTGCGTATCTTTTTATTTCATATATCTAGGTTCAATAGGAATATCTCTATGTTTTTTATTACAAGCATATTTTTTGAAGTTTCATAGAGAAAATCTGAGATCTTCATTGCATATAGGGTGTTTGAAAAATCCAAATCTATCATTTGTAAGTGCATATTTATTTTTTTCATAAAAAATGTATTATCTTTCACAAACTTCTCTCTAACTATACATAATCATGTCAAAAAAATTTGAGTTTTGTGTACCTTGTTTATAATTTTCTAAATCATTTTGAATGTTTAAATTTCATTGAAAAATGAAAAAGTTATCACAATTTTACTAACTACTATTGGAAATAAAAATAATATAATGAGAGATGGTTACTCAATATTTTTATTATTTTTCAATAAAAATGATATATTGTGGGTAGATTATTTTTTAATTTTGTTGGTTTGAATATATTCTTGGTTCACTTTGGTTCCAATGAGTGGTTGGAAGGTTATGTTCCATATTTTTTTTGGTCAGATTCTTTTGATTTATGGTGCCATGTTTATTTATTTAACCCATTTTAATGATAGAAAACTTGTAAAAGCTATAACTTTTGAACCATGGCTCAAAATTGAGTACTATTTTTTTTCAAAAGTGTATATTTTTTAGATACCTAATTTATTAGTGTAATTTATTTTGTAAAATACATTAAATTATATAGTGCCAAATTTTAGGATGCTAATTATTTTTATTGGGAGACATTAAATTATCAAGGTGGATTTGTTTTTTTGGGAGGGTTCTTCTTCCTGAATTTATCTTTATTTTTTGAAAATGGCTTCCCACTAATTTGAGCCCCTCAACACCTCAAATTATAACACTTGGAATATTAAAATGAAGATACACTTTTAGATAAAAGGTTTATGGAGAGTTGTGTTTGGTGACTTTCTCCACTTTATAAATGAGGAAGGTATTGCCTAAATTACATCTACGAAATATGAGGGTATTTGTTTGATTAACCTCCATGTTTCAGACACTTTGCAGTCTTATGTCACATGTGTCACATCACCCAAGGAAATTTGGGATAGATTTGTAGCCTTGTTTGGGAAGGATACTAAGTCTTATGGGTCTTTTAAACCCTCTTTTACTCCACCTCTTTCTATTCCACTTCTTTATCCTCTTATAAGTGAGGATTATTTGTTATGATGACACAAATATCATTTCTCCTATTAGCGATGACTTGTATTTTGATGGTGGTTTGCTTGAGGCACCTATTAATCCTCATATATTTTTTACTCATCTTATTCATTTCATTAATCAAGTGGACATGATTCTCGAGCATGTGGCACCTCCACCATTAATTTTAGAGATCATGTATAAGATACCATCATGAATTATTGAGGATGACTTTTATTATTCCACAATTGTTCCTCTTTCATTGCCTACTCCTCTTATTTTTTAGGATATATGTTTAGATAGTGATTTTCATGAGGAACCTATTATTGTTTCACATTTTGATTTGAAGCTTTTTGTTGCTCCTACTAATGCTATTGTTACTTGTCTTATGATAGATCCACTTGCTCACATGATTGGTTTATTTGAGAGATATATTCTTATTTTTGGGTCTTGCACACTTGAATCTATGGGCTACACCAATAGAGTTCTTGATGGTGACTTACAGAGTATTGTATCTACTATTAGGCATATTCTTTGGCAAGGTCACCATAACATCGATGTTTTTATAAGTGATGTATCTTTAGGACATCATTATCATACATCAATTGGATTTTCTTCCTATGGGTATATATCATGGTTTGTGTATATGGGACTCTTTCACATCATATGGATATGGCTTCTTACATCATTTCCATCCACACAAGATATATAGTACTGATCTTTATGTGGGGTGAATGAAATTGTCCTTAGGGCGGATTTCATATGAAGTCCTTCCTTCTTTTCTATTTTTTGGGGGGGAGTTTTTTCCTATGATTTTTCACCCTTTAACCACTTTATGATAGATTTATTGATGTATTTATTATACATAAGTACTTGATTAGGCCTTATTATTGGGATTCATACTATGGATATGCCACTTTATTTTTATCCCCTAGCTTCACTTGAGGGGGTGTGTTAGAGTATATTATTTACCTTATCTCATGTTCACCTAGATGATTTATTATTACCACCCACTTATGTGTGTATATTTCAGTTATCTTATTTAATATATTATGATATATTACATATTTATCTCTTAGATATTATGGGGATAATTTCTAGTTATTTCTATCCTTTAGGGATAGTTATCTCTTAGTCCTAATTTTGATCTCTAATTTGATCTCTTAGTTATGTTTGATCTCTAGATTTATATCTAAGTTATGATTGATAACTTAGATTGATATATTAGTTAGGATTTATCTTTTCTAGTTGTTTCTATCCTTTAGGGATAGTTATCTCTTAGTCCTAGGTTTGCTCTTTAATTTGATCTCTTAGTTATGTTTGATCTCTAGATTGATATATTAGTTATGATTGATAAATTAGATTGATATATTAGTTAGGATTGATCTTACTTTTCTATATATTCAAGGCCCATTCATTATACTTGCATATAAGTTCTGAGATGTAATATATGATATAACTGCTCTTTATAATCAATTTGTAAGTTTATTATTTTAGATTCTTCTTGTTATGAATGTGATGTAATGCTAACACCTAAGATATTATGGATTAGAATGAATTGTTTTTTTTTCTTTTCAATATTTATAAAACTTGAAAAAAAATCATCTTCTCTTTCACTAAAAATAATAGTTTCATTTTATTTAGTTACATTCGTAAATCAAAATCTCAAAGAATAGTAGTAATTTCACTATATATAGGATATATTAGTTGAATAAAAACATTAATTAAAAAAAAATTAAATCATTTCAATTTCAATTTTATCAATATCTTACACTCATAATAAACAACCACAAACACACTCACATCAAAAGCTAGAAAATCAAGGAAAGAGAAGCTTGCATCTTAGACTAATTTACCCATTTGCATAATAAAAAATATTGTTCAAAATTTAAAAATTAGAACTTTTATTTTGAATTTATTTTATCTTAAATAATTTACTTCACACATAACAGTCTAAAAGTTTCATAACTTGCATTCTAGCTTGGATATGTGGAGTAATTTTTGAAAACATAAAAATTGTGTTTGGCAAAATCAATCTAGGTTTTAGATCTAATTCCTCATTTTTATATTATAAATCCTTGTTACATATTACATTTCACTTATTTTCATTCAAAAATATAAAATAAAATATCATTCATTTATTGCATTTAGGCAAATATCTATATCTTCAAATATAGAAAAAGTTAAAATCAACATTCATGTCATTTTCTTGAAATTTCATTTTTAGCATTGAATTTTTGAATAATTTTAAAAGAATAGAAATAAAAAACTATATTTATTTATTTTTAATTTTATATTTTCATTCCTTTCATTTTAATTAATTTCATTTCAATAAGTAGTGTATTTTTATTTCCATTTACAAAAGCCTTTCCCAAAACATACCAAAAATAAACTTCAAATAAACCTCATCAAGACAAGCACGAGAAAAAAAAATTGACATCAACCTTTAAAAAATAAGTAAAATTTCACAAAAAAATTCAATATAATCTATACACTTACACACTTCAAAACAACCTTACCCCCACCATTGGATGATGTTCCTAGGGTGATCTAACCTCCATATGGTAAGGCTATTTCCTATAGTACCATTTCCTATTTTAATAGGTACCATTAAATGTCATTTATTATGAACTTATACTTGAGTTTTTACATTCCATCCCACTCTCAAACCTCATAATCATCTATCTTGACACCCTTTTCAAACATGCCCACCCAATATCACCTACAATCATAGTGAAACTCCTTCACATTGTATCCCTCTAGGTTGATAACCTTTAGGTTTGAGCCTCTCCTTTCTTTTCCTTTATCCTCATATCAATCCTTGTCCTAATTTAATTCATTAGATAATCATATTCAAAATAATAAAAACAACCAAATCCATAAAGTCTTGCAACCCAACTTTTCCCAATTCTATAAACTAAGTATTGACCAAGAACTCTGGTATCTTGTCCTCAACCACAATATCTTATCCAACCTAGCCATTAGGCCATTGATAGTTATATCCATTCATAAGTTTTTTTAGATAGACCTCAAGAGGTCAAGTGCATGAATTTTATCATGTTGATTTATGAACATAAAAAAATTCATGAACTCGATGTGAAATGATTCTCCTTTTATGTTATCTTCTTTTTCTTTTTTTCCTCCACCTTCTCTCATCTCTTTAATTTATTTTGTGGGTATTTGTATACCCCTTCAATATGTCTGACCAAGAATTTGAGAGAAATATTGACCTAGAGATATATATAATGAGTCATCATATTTTAGGTGAGGCCTCCTTATTTAGTTGGAACAACAACTTCACTTCAAATATGGAGAATTAATTCTAAAACTCTTCTTCTTTAAAATTACAAACTAAGTCTAAGGTAGTAATTCATGAATTATGGGATCATTCATAAACTTCCATTATCTACCTTAACAACATGACATTAATTATTGGAGTAATGATTTATACCCATATTATAAATATACCACATATTAGCTTGTAAATCCTAGATACATAAATCACATGAAGATTTGATCAATTTATTGAAAGAATCCACTACCTAGAAAATGGGTTGAACAAACTACAATTTACCTCACACACTTCCACCATTATTAAAAATACTCATCTTTCCCATGAATAGCCTAAGCTGACTCAATTTGAGTCATCTAACACAAAATATTTCATTATTGGCTATTAATATTTCCCTCAAAAGAGATTCTCCCAAATCTAATAATACTTATTTGTTGAATGAACTCATCTCTAGCTTGGTGGGCCACATTAAGGATCTAGAGAGAAACCAAGCCTATTTAAACCAAGGGATGACCTATAACACTTATAATAAAGGTCACTCCTACTCTATGCCCATTCTATAAAAAATTCATCAACCACCACAATACCCATCGAATCAACCTCCCACTAACTACATTTAAACCAATATCTAGGGGACATTCTTACTCATGGAATCCCCAATCTTGTATCTCCAAAAATTCCTCCATCTTACCAATGCCCTACTCAAATTATTGTAGGAGGTTATTTTACCTATCTTCCTATAAGTAACATGATAATGAATGCACTACCATTCATTACTCCTCCAAACTATGTGGTGGTCAATGTGTTGCCTATATACACCTCAGCTTTTCAAGTACCAAATGTTGTTTATTATTTCAACACTTTAACTCCTTATTATCACATATTTTTAAAATATACATAATCAGATAACTACTTCTTAGCCTACTATATCCTATCTTGTTAGCCCAAATCTTTTCTTATAAGTGGTTGCATACCCACTTCTTATCCTACCTCTCTCCCTCAGGCTCATCCCAACACATATTTAGAATATTTTAGTGATATGGGGACCTATGTAAAATATTTGAAATATATCCTCAAATAAATCATATGAGTGGTCCTCTTACCACAACCCCTACCTAAACTCCCCGAGTATAAATGGGAGGAAGACTCAATGCACATTTGACAGAATACACAATTAATATAAGAGAGTTTCTATCTTAGGATGGGGTAGTCACCAAGATAATATAAAATACATTGGAAGGAATCGCCTTTGATTAATACTACCACCTCCTTGATTCCTCCATTCATTCCTTTCAGCAACTCATGGTTGAGTTTTTAAGGCCTTTGATATGAATAAGTTGTTCAAGACTAACATATGGGAGTTCTTGCATATCAAACATGAATCTAATGAATTTGCCACTCATTGCATTACCATATGGTAGTAAGTCTTATACTCCTTAACTAGTGCCCCACACATATACAAAAGATAACTATGTTTTCTCTTTTTTATTCTCTCAATAAGGAGATGAGCTAAGATGTTCAAAAATTTCCATACAAATCTTATGAATAATTGTTTGAGTTATCTAAGAATAAATGAAGTGACCATTAATATTGGTTATATAACTTATAGATTAATAGGTGATTAATCACCCCTAACCAAAGTAATATGGGTTATAAAAATTCAAACAAAAATAACCATAATAATTAAATCCCCAAGATTCTAAACAATAACTATAACACCACTTCAAATGGTGTAACAGATCAGGCCAATGGGATGAACATTATAAAAAATAATCAAAATCAACCCATGAACAAAAATAATGCTAACAAAAATAATATAGTTTCAAGGAATAAAAACCCTCCACTTTAAATTAATGTGGTATATTTTAACTATCCTCCACCTCATAACACTTAGTTTTAGAACCAATTCTAGGTCCATCTCCAAAACACTAACCAAAACTAGAACCAAACACTTTTACCAAGTAAATAACCATAAAATGTTTGCTTAATAAGTCCAAAATGAGAGGCCTATGGATTATAATCCCAATGTCTATTGTATCTTCCATATATTTTTTGATCAAGATATGCATGCTTTTAGGATTAAAATAAATTTATTCAAAGACTCCCTGAGGACCAATGGTAAACCTTTGTAGACATGTTCTTACATAATGTTAATGTAAACCCATAAACATACCTTATTTTTTCCCAAAACACTAACTTGTGAATATATCAAAACCCATTTCATAACCATCAACAACATAATGCATAAAACCAACCACAAGATAACCTCACTCACTCTCCTTTGTCAGCATACACCCATGATGTTTAAGACTCCACTTCTACACCTAGTAACCCTAACATAGTTCCCCAAATGGGACCCTAAGGTAATACTAAGATTATAGGTGTTATATAACTAGAAATACATTATGATGAAAATGTCATCACTCAAAAAATTGAGTACCACCTAATTAATCCCATTTCCATGAGTATTATATTGGCTAATATCCAAACCAATCCTAAGCTTATGGGAAACTATGATTTAGTCATAAATTTTACAAACATGTTTTCTCATATTTATTTTTATGGACCTATTTAAAAAATCTCTTACCCATCATTTGGAATTACTTGATGCCTTAGGATTGGGACACTTATCTAGTGTCATGCCTCCACCCAAATCCTAGATTAATTACATTAAACTAAGCATGTTATCTCCTAAGAATAACTCAAGAGACTTTGTTTACTTTTTTGACCTTATGATTCTTTCCCCAGATGTTGAGATGGCCAAGATGGGGGATCTAGACTTGTATTTGTAAGTTTGGATGTATAACAATTATATTAAAAGATAAACAGTCAATGATAGTGTGGCAATTAATATAGTCCCCTTTTTATTTCTCTAGAAACTTGGTTATGGAGAAACTAATTGCTCCACCAATAGAAAAATATTATATGGATAAAACAACCTAAATTTTACCTCCATTGGTACCATTGTTATTTTAGTAACTTTGGGTCCCAAAACCTTATTAACATAATTTTATATGATTGATAGATATAAAAACTATAATATGATATTAGGGGGACCCTATATCCATATTATGAAGGTGATCCTTTAGACCTTATTACAATATATTTATAGTCCATATAGGGAAGGTTTTTATTTCTCAATGGGATATAAACCCTTTTACATCCTCAAACCCAACCTTAACAATAGATAGGGGATTCATATCAACTACCACCTTATTAACAATAATGTTGTGAAGCCCCCACCTTCATTAAAAGATAAGGAACCTGTAGTGACTATAATGTGTATATTAAATTCAATTTTTGAGTGACCCAAAGCTTTTCCAAGTGAAATAATTCAAGAGAAAAGGGTATAGACAATATAATAAGTGAGTGTAGAAACTCCCATGACAACACTAATCTTCTCAACCAAGTCAATCACTAAAATTATAACCATCTTAGAAAAGGATGAACCTATCTAATTCCTATTTAATTGATATAGTATTATAACTAATATTCCTTAATACCTCTCAAACTATAGGCTCTCAAATTCACTCTTTAATTCCACCATGTTGTCATAGTGTAAGTACTGGGGCATGAGGATAATACCACAAAATAACCTAGTGATCCACCTCCTCAGTGTAGTCAATCAATAACCTGTCATGTAGAGGAAACTTATAGTGTAGATGTTATATTAGATAATGAAACCATTTGCATCCCCCCTACCCAAATATTTATTGAGGAAGGAACTCATAATGTAACCCTAAAAAATCTAGAAATAAATAATTGTTCCAATTGGGACCCAAATATTCTCAAGATTGGATCTTTTCTCTCTTGTGGAGAAGTAGAATACTTTAGATAACTTCTTACCAAGTTGATACAAACTTTTGATTTCTATTTTATAGTAATGATAGGAAAAATTATAATTATTATTCCTTATGAATAATATTATGAGTATCATAAAAATGTTCATGAATGCCCCATATGAGTAGGAGACATTGTCTTAAGACTTGATAGCATAATAGATAAGAAAAAGGGATAAGGTCAAAAGTTTAGGTCCAATTGGTTAGGTCCATATTTTATGGCCAAAGATTTTAATAATGGATCCTTTTAGTTGTGCATCTTAGAGTGAAATGATTTTGATGAATCTTTAAAATCTTTGAATCTCAAACATTTATACATATATATTTCATTTCACATTGCCCTTGTTCCATAAATAAACAAAAATTCCTT